>SKCR01049228.1:0-159764 GCA_019454045.1 Zanthoxylum bungeanum
AAAAAATTTACTATTCACACGGTAGTATTCACATGAATAGTCTTTTTTTATTCCAATTCCCAAAGTGCCCCTATCGTCATTCACCAATCCCTAAGCCACTATGGAACCTCATAAATGATCTGTTCAATAATTAAACATATTGAACCATTTACGAACAATTCCTACAACAATCATATATGCTGTTAAATATGTATTGTGCACTGTTAACCATTGATTTCGACTTTGCTGTGTGTGACCTTTTGGGTTCCCCTCAAGTTGGTCATGAAATGAATTGTGATAATTTAATCGAACATAAATTATCCTCCGATTAGATGGTCGTTCGATTTCAATGACCAAGGTTGACATCTAGCAACTTGCCAAGGCCCCCAAATGAGAAGGAAAGATATATATACCCATTTTGTTTGCAATTTACATATGATACGGTCCCCCACCTCACTGTATCCCCACCTATTGACCTAGGGTATGGAAAGTGTCTACCCATATGGTCAGAGGTATGATGTTGATAGTGTCATGAATCATGTTAACCCAAGAATCTCACATGATTCTTCCGTTGTGGCCACAGTCTCAAGCACTGATCACACATATCAACCCGCGAACTGGAATACTACTCTTATAAGAATATATTATCCGAGAGAGTGGCGATTCTCTGTTGTATCTTTACAAACTTTATTTGTTTCAATAAATGACCCAATCATACCCTTATGACCGGATCTTTTGAACCGGGGAAGGAGAATGTCAAAGTTATTTGATCCACACATAAGATTGTAAAGACCTCAAGTCTAAGGATTAGTCATATAATCGATACATGAAAGTTCTCACAGACACATGGGATAAACACTCCATATGAAAACTTTCGACGGTCAGTTCGATGGACACGAGCAACTCATGCATTCATGTGATACACCAAGCGGACAGATCTCCGCTAGTAGCCTATGAGATCGGCTACCCCACTTAAGGGCAGATCATATTATCATGCTAGTCTCACCACTTTTTGAACGCCCAGATTATTCACAAAACTATGACTAGGAACATTTAATAGTAATGATTCTCATAAGGCGTGGAAGCCATCGTCTTATTACTCTAATGGCTTTATTATAGTGTTGATGATTCATATAAGTTATGTAAGACACGTATAATAAAGATTGCCATTTTATTAATTAATAAAAATATTACAAATACATGTACATATAGCCCATCCACAAGTTTGGTATATGGCATATCCCTAACACATTGTATCCCCACCATTTGACCTAGGGTACGGAAAATGTCTACCCATATAGTCAAATGTATGATGTTGATAGTGTCATAAATCATGCTAACCGAAGAATCTCCATGATTCTTCCGCTGCGGCCACAGTCTCAAGAGTTGATCACACATATCAACCCGAAAACTGGAATACTACTATTGTAAGAAAATATTATCCGAGAGAGTGGTGATTCTCTGTTATATCTTTACAAACTTCATGTGTTTCAACAAATGACCCAATCATACTTTTACGACCGAATCTTTTGAACCGGGGAAGGAGAATGTCAAAGTTATTTGATCCACACATAAGATTGTAAAGACCTCAAGTCTAAGGACTAGTCATATAATCGATACATGAAAGTTCTCACAGACACATGGGATAAACACTCCATATGAAAACTTTCGACGGTCAGTTCGATGGACACGAGAAACTCATGCATCCATGTGATACACCAAGCGGACAGATCTCCGCTAGTAGCCTATGAGATCGGCTACCCCACTTAAGGGCGAATCATATTATCATGCTAGTCTCTCCACTTTGTGAACGCCCAGATTATTCACAAAACTGTGACTAGGAACATTTAAGAGTAATGATTCTCATAAGGCGTGGAAGCCATCGTCTTATTACTCTAAGGGTTTTATTACAGTGTTGATGATTCATATAAGTTATGTAAGACACGTATAATAAAGATTGCCATTTTATGAATTAATAAAAATATTACAAATACATGTACATATAGCCCATCCACAAGTTTGGTATATGGCATATCCCTAACACACTGTATCCCCACCGTTTGACTTTGGGTACGAAAAATGTCTACCCATATTGTCAAATGTATGATGTTGATAGTGTCATGAATCATGCTAACCGAAGAATCTCACATGATTCTTCCGCTGCGGCCACAGTCTCAAACATTGATCATACATATCAACCCACGAACTGGAATACTACTCTTGTAAGAAAATATTATCCGAGAGAGTGGTGATTCTATGTTATATCTTTACAAACTTCATGTGTTTCAACAAATGACCCAATCATACTTTTATGACCGGATCTTTTGAACCGGAGAAGGAGAATGTCAAATTTATTTGATCCACACATAAGATTGTAAAGACCTCAAGTCTAAGGACTATTCATATAATCGATACATGAAAGTTCTCACAGACACATGGGATAAACACTCCATATGAAAACTTTCAGCGGTCAGTTCGATGGACATGAGTAACTCATACATCCATGTGATACATCAAGAGGACGGATCTCTGCTGGTAGCCTATGAGATTGGCTACCCCACTTAAGGGCGGATCATATCATCATGCTAGTCTCTCTGCTTTGTGAATACCCAGATTATTCACAAAACTATGACTATGAACGTTTGAGAGTAATGATTCTTAGAAGGCGTGGAAGCCATCATCTTATTACTCCAAGGGCTTTATTACAGTGTTTGATGAATCATATAATTTATGTAAAACGCGTATAATAAATATTGCCATTTTATTAATTAACGAAAATATTACAAATACATGTATATATAGCCCATCCACAAGTTAGGTATATGGCATATCTCTAACACCTAGATCCTATTTTCAGAGGTTGGAGGGTAGCATAGATCCGCATGCCCAGTTGTAGTTTTGTGGCTTGGGATAACGCCCCAAGACCACCATTTTCAGGGATATTAGTGGCATGCTTTGGGGGACAGCGATATGTAACGCCCAAAAGTCATGGAATTGCACTACTAGCTCTAGTTAGGCATATGGGGGATGACGTTACGTAACGCTCTCATACGTCAAGTTTTTTAGATACAAACCAGTACTGAGACATCAGATTTTCAGAAAAATAATTTTCAGAGATAAGATTTTAGAAACAGTTTTCAGAAAGTAGTTTTCAGAAAGGTTAAGTTTTCTAAATGAGATTTCAGTCGAAGTTTTCCGAAAGGAGTTTTCATATAAAGATATTTCTGAAACTTTGGTTTTAGAACCAAAATCTTTTATATCAGTTTTTCGTCCACTCACTTAGATCGTTCAACGATCTAACCCCGCACTCCCAATTTTCTGTGGTTACATGTATTCTCGGAGGATGAGCTCAGGAGGACGGATACTGATGCAGTCACTAGGGTTGGAGTCCACCAGTACGAGTCAGAGATAGAGTGATAGTCCAGTCAGATTCAAACAAAAGTCATGTATTAGTATTTGGGTCGTGACAGTCATTGTAAAATCAAGAGTTAATGTGTATATAGTAATTATTATGGAGTTTGTTTTTCATGTTGTCGAGCTCGGGTTTTGGTCCCATATTTAAGGTTTTGATTGGGAAAAGAGTAATATTGTATTTTATAGCTAGAAAGACAGATTCTCAGGGGAATAGTTCGGCCTACTCCTTGCTAGTAACATATTTCGGGTTGGGGATGTTACAAAGATGGTATCAGAGCATGGTCTAAGGAGTCAGTGACAACATTGGGTAGAGTGTTGGGGGGTTGTGTATACGTATTATGTCCGGGATATTCGTATGCTAGGAACTACCTCTCCAGTATCTGATCCTCAAGTATGTCCTCAAAGTTCTATAGACATGTTAGTAAGCTTTTACAGATTATTCGAATAGTATTCCTTACGAAAATAACTATACTCTAGATCCACGTTAAGAATTTTTCCTAAAGTTATTCTGACCTATTATCCGAAGTACAAACGAGATATGAAACCAGACAGTAAGATTCTAAGAAAAGTTACCCAGAGAGTGGGAAGAAAAAGCTATAAGAGGCAATGAAGTATGCATAGTTAGTTAATCAGCTAGAGATGAGAAAAGTGTGGAGACAATGAGAAATAGTAAAGTTCAAAGGATACCTACCCAGGAAAGTAGAAAGAGAAAGAGAAATCCAAAAAGAAAAGTATGAAGGGATAGATAAATGATCAAAAGAACATGTAGTGGAGGTTCACGCAATCAGAGTTAATAAAGATAAAGAAACAGAAACAGATAAAAAATGATGTATCATAACCTATAGTAGTAAGGAAAGATGTAAGGATGCTAAAGCAACCAGATGTAAGAAGAGGTAGAGATATAAAATCAGATCGATAAAGAAATACCAAAATCTATAGTAGTAAAAGAATAGAAAGAGCCTGAGCAAGTATTAAAGTTCCTAGTAGACGTAAGATTCATTCTCTCCTCATAAATTTCTTTCAAATAGATTTAAGAGCCTCAAGTGCCTTATATATAGATAGCGAATTTCCCAAGCGACGAGGAATAGACAAAAGGATAAAAAGAGCAAGAGATGGAGATTAGCCTAGGGGGTTCCCACCGACGAGAGATGTTAAAATGACCTAGAGAACTCCAGATTTCCAGACCCAAACCCAGGCCCACAGGCATGCAAATAAAGGTCATAAACAAAAAACGATTAGTTACCTTATCTCAAGCAATCTGATACTAGTTATACTAGTTAAGGAAGTCGTCCTGACAGAGCCTACCTCATACCTAACTTACATGAGAAATAGACCCTACCAGGACTTAAAGTACCAGAACAAGGATACTGAGACCTATCAAGGCATTAGATGTTGCCCTAACCCCTATCAGTATATATATATATATATATATATATATATATATATTATATATATATATATATATATATATATATATATATATATATATATATATATATGACCATAGGGAACTCGACGAGAGTTCAGAAATGGAAAGACCTATGAAGGTAAATTAACCCAGAAAAAGATTAAGAAAATTTTCAAGGATACAAAGAAGAGAATCCAGTATAGTCCAAAGATTAATGCAAGACAGCATAAGGCTTACTAGGCTAGTAGAAGTCCACAAAATAGATCAAATATAGTAGAACCCACAGATCAGCCCAAGTAAGTAGAAATCTGTGAAGTATACATGGATAAACTCGAGAGGTTGGAGACACTTGGGAGTGATAAGAGTATCAATAAGGACAGTAGATAAGAGTGTCAAAGTCGAAACTTATAACAAGAATGGAGATTGGAGATCTAGGAAGTAACCGGAAGTATCAGTCACTACTAGCATTGATAGTACAACTGAGAACCAAAAGTCAAGATATGGAAGTTTTAAAGAAGGACGCAAAAGGTAACAGTAAATTTTGTACATTCAGGCACATAGTTAACAACGTGAGAAGATAGTAGCGTAGAAAATTGATAATTGTTGCGGGACCCAAGAAAAAGAGTAGTCGACCAGGCTTATGTAAAACGAAAGATGACCCTTCCTTCCAGAAACCATGATTCTAGTAAAACATGAAAACACCTAATTGTTAGTGTCCTAGACATGCCCAAGGATCATAAACAAGATTTATGTATGAAGATGAGTAGTGTTGTATCCAAAAGAATTAGTTTCTAAGACTTGGTTTACTTGGTTGGTGTGTTGGTTCAATACATCCAATTTATTAATGCCAACAACTTCCATCAAGTGTCAAACAATTGATGCAAGTCTTGGGTCCCACCACTTTAAATTCCAAATTAAAGTTGGCTTGTCCAACACACAACTTAGCTTTGGGTCCGGGTTCTTTTAATCATATTAAATGAATTTCTCATCGCGACGTAATTAAATCTTATTTATTAAATAACAACACCCAATAAAATTATTACGGAAGTCGCTTATGAATTAATTCAAAATTAATTCGTTCGCTTGAATTAAAATCCAATTTTAATTCCGTATTGAAATCCAATTTCAATTAATATATTCAATATATTATTTTAGCCCAATTAAATAAATTAAATAGAAAAATCCAATTTAAATATTAAATTTATTTTACCGATTAATTCCAAAGTAATCGCGTTCTATTTTCTAGATGAATTTAATCCAGATAAATTCTCACCGTAATTAATCACAAATTAATTGTCTCTTTCATAATTAATCCCAGATTAATTTTGTTCGAGTCAAATGTCATCGGTGAATCTTGGGAAGCGACCCAAGATATCCATGGATATGTTGGTAGTAAATACGGTCATCGGACTATCCGAAAACGTCCGTACCTAGTACCACGTTCTTACCATTTTACAAGACATGGTTGGCTTCTAGCAAAGCACCGTGCCTACCCAATTCTCCAGAAATATTCAACGAGGAATATATAATCTTTGTCAGGCATAGTATATAATGTATTACGTAATACGATTGAGCATCGGATGTCATATGCTAGGCCTGAGGCAGAAATTGTGTCTGCCCCGTACGAAGCATATACCGGATCACTAGCAACTAGTCTCTGTAATCGGATAATCATGACCTAGTAATACTATCCCGATAGATGTAGTATTTAAGAGTACTAGTTTTGTATCCATGCGTGATCATCATCTCCATATGACTGAAGTGATACTTCCATCTTGACATCACAACCAATACACTACGATTCTCAATATACCCAGAAGAGGCGTACACGGAACATGTCAAAGCTCTGGACGACCAAAACCAAAGTATACTAATTGTCGCAAGTATTAGAGATGCAAATCTCAGATTAAGACCACATACACCTACCCTAATTCGAATTCCCATAGACATATAATCATACTACCAATGGGATTCCGAGGGGTCTATCCAAAGCGAATCTGTTCCTGGTCCAACGGCTAACAGAACTTCATATCACACTTACATAAGTATCCAATACTTAAATATAAGAGAACTATGTCGTTCTATAACGCGCATGTAGGCATTGCATTTTCGCATGTGAAACCCGATGATGAGTCTCATTTAGAGGCACTACCTTTTGAGTCACGAAAGCCGCGGGAAACGGATATCGGAAGGGGAAATTCAGAATAAACAAGCTCACTGTCTTCGTTAGTGCTGCGTTCGTTACTTCGTTCGAACGGAAAACAGATTGCGGGTGTTCGTGTCGCGTTCGAGGAAGCGTTCGAACGGTGTCAGTAATTCTGGTTTTGCTGCTAGCCTCACACCCAGCCCATTTAGCTCCCCAAAGCCCATAAAACACATCCCAAATTAAATAAATAAATATTAATTTAAACATTAAACATTAAATAAAATATTTAAACCATTTACCAATTAATAAAAATATTTACCTAACTTAAACTAAAATCATGCCTAATTTAAATAATTTGAATATTATATACTAAAACTAAAAAGAAGATATGCCTAATTAAAATCAATCATAACCAATTAAAGCCAATCATATATTTGACTTCCTAATCTAATAAGATAATTACCAATCTAAAATATTTGTATTCCTAAACCAACACAAATTAAATATTACAACTTCCTAATTTAAAATATTTTGTCCCCCCTCAATCTTGTGTATGCCTTTCTTGGAAATCCTAATTGAATACCAAAATCCTTTCCTTGTGAGACAAGGGCAACCCCTAGCTCTCTTCTATATAAACATGCACTAACCTAGCCACTTTTTCTCTAGACTCTCTAATGCACACCTAGACAAAGAAAACACTTGACATATATACAAAAAAAGAGAACAAAGAGCCCCAACCATCTCCTCCATAGCCGAATCCACCACAAGTAACCACCCTCACATCACCAAAACTACAAGCACCAAAATAACCCCAAATCACCACCGAAAATCAGCCCCTCTAAACCTCCATACATTCACCGAAAATCACACAAACACAGCAGCCTAAATCACTCCCAAAACAGTCCCTAAAATACCCCAAACCAGTGAATAAAAAACTGCACATTTAATTCTTAAAAAAACACAAAGAAAAATCCACACTTAAAGCCTTAAAAAACATCAAAAAATCCATTAAGACAGTAACATAAAATACACTTATAATCCTTGAAATAACCACCAAAACAGTCCACCAAGAACACCAAAACAGTCCACAAACAGTAAGCAGAGGACACAGAGGAAACGGCAGCAAAACCACAGAGGAAACGGCAGTAAAACCACAGAGGAAACAGCAGCAAAACGGAGTCGGAGCAGTAACTTGGGCGGCCGAACAGTGAAGGAAGAGGCAAACTAGTGAACCAGAAAAGTTGCGGAGCTTTACCCCCTTCCGATTTTCGTGAAACGCGAGTCCGAGAGACAGCTTAAAAGGTTAGACCTGAGGGTATATTCACACTTATTCTTATTTAATTTCTGGTCATTTACTTTGATTATATTTTCAATACTTACGGCATTTGTTGTGTGTATGATGTGTGTTGTGGGTATTGGATGAATGGAAGAGTGTTGTCTCTTGTGGTATATAGGATGGAAACCCAGACGTAAATTCTGTAGCCGAATCCGAATGGACGGTAGTGCGGTCTGTACATGGGACACAACTCCACGTACCACTTGAGTTAACGGCACTTTCTCTTGTGTTGTGTTGCTTTGGTTTATTTATTTCTTGTCATTAAAATTCTGTATGTTGCTTATTCTCGTATGATATGATCGAGTGCATGGGCTTAGTAAGTGTGATGAAAGGTTCCCTAATTGGAGGGGTTAAAATCCTTCACCACGACGCTTTGCCGCACCGATTGATGTGTGTTCGGTTGAATGCGAGATACGTTCAATCGAGCATACCTAGTTTGATATGATTGTCTTTATTTTCGTATGCATGATTCAACCGAGCGCATGGGTTTAGTAAGTGCGATGTGAGATCCCCTATGGGGAGGGGCTAAAGCCCTTTACCACGATGCTTTGCCGCGCCGGTTGATGTGTGCTCGGTTAGATACAAGATACGTTCAATCGGGCACACTATGTTTAATATCATTGCTTTTAATTCTTTGTATGCATGATTTAGTCGAGCGCATGGGCTTAGTATGTTGGTCTAAAGGTCCTCTCTTTGAGAGATCAAGAGCCCCAAAAGGCCACCTTTACGGCAGTACTTCGCCGCGCCCCTTCATTTGTCGTTTATGTATTGCGTCCCATTTCATGCATCAGGTCTGTTCCCGTTCGAACGCGTTTACGAACGCAACTCGAACGCACATGTATTTTGCCTTGTCATGCATCAGGTCTTATTTTTGTTCGAACACGTTCACGAACCCATACGAACGAGAGCATTCTGTTTCATTTTTATTCGAACGCGTTAACAAACGCCATACGAACGAGAGCATTCTGTTTCATTTCTGTTCGAACGCGTTAACAAACGCCATACGAATGAGAGCATTCTGTTTCATTTTTGTTCGAACGCGTTATCAAACGCCATACGAATGCGAACCTTCTGTTTACCGTTCGAACGCGTTTACGAACGCTACACGAACGCGCACCCACTGAACTGAGTCCTCTTCATTAGATTTCATGCATAGTTTTCCTAGTAGCTATCTCCACATGTATAAATACAAGTATGTTAATGTATTACAATTCATATGCTTATGTCATGATAACATTTGAGTATTATTTCTTGCGGTATATCGGATGGAAACCCAGACGTAAATTCCGTAGCCGATTCGGAATGGACGGTAGTGCGGTCTGTACTTGGGATACAATTCCACGTACCGCTTGGAAAAGTGCCCATATGTGTGATTGTATGGTTAATATATGTGCTTGTGTTTTCCTGAATGTAATATGCAAATGAAGTTGTATGTTCGTTGCTATTTTGATATATGTTAAGCATGCAATTTTAAATGTGAGACATATGTGAATGTGTACATAAGTTTTATTTTGCATATGAGAATTTAGAAGCATGATCCTCTTGGAAATAAGTGTTACTTAAGCTTGATTAAATTATTACATAAATCCTTTCATTACAAGTGACATAAGTAAGGGACCATTCCGAACCAACGGTTTGAGGTCTTCCCTTGCGAGGGTGAGTGCGGCCTTAAATCTTTGTCCCGGTTCACACCGGGTGGCGACTCCATGTTATTTAGTACTTCCCACTAGGCCGCGAGCCTAGGAATGGCGTCGCCCAGGTTCTGTAGTCCACAGTCTGGCGACTCCACTGGGGATAGAAAGTTGGCCCCGAATATTGTCTTGTAATGATTGGATTTATGTTTTAATTGACCGTGTCTATAGTGGATAAAGTGAGGGTTTAATCAAGGGCACTTTGAGGCTAGGTAATGGTTTGGTGTCTTCCTTCACTCACTACCTTTCTAGAAGGAAAAGCTGTGAGGACACCTATATGGCCATCTACTCGTAGCCTTTTTGATGGACTAATTTGGAGGACTCGTTGTTTATTCCTGACACCAAGCGATAAGAGCCTAAGAGGCTTTGGGTATTTAAGTGAGCCTCGCTCCACCTTCCCTCTGGGGAATCTACAACGGGAAATCCATTTGACAGTCCGTCACACACTATAGCTCATTGGCACGTACATTAGTGTATAAAAAGGGATACACTCACTTGGTCGCTTGAACCCTTGAGTGGGGAGACCTAGTTGTGGGCTATCCTTCGCCAGTGAGAGCCTTTGTCCATACTGTTGCAAATCCACCCATAGACTGGTTTGTATGGTTAAATTAACAATTATTCCCTTGAGAATGTGCTTATGGACCATCCTCATTTGGATGCAGTTGGACTATTGTCAGAAATGCGGGCTTGCTGGGCCATTTAAACTGGGGCAAGTTCGTACTGTATGACTATTAGGCCCAAGGCTTCTGAAATATTGATGGGCCATTATGTAAAAATTATTATGTTATGTTTGCACTATCTCCCTTCTATGCTTATGTTTGGGAACATCATCGTTTGGATCCATTTGGACCATTTGTCATTGGATATGGGCTTGTTGGGCCATTTAAACTGGGACAAGGATGTATTCCATGACTATTGGGCCAAAGGCGTCTAAGTGTTGGTGGGCCACCTTGTGCTTGTTTTCGGAATATTATCATTTGGATTTAGTTGGGCTCTTTGCCATAAGACATGAACTCGTTGGGCCATTTAAACTGGGACGGGTTCACCCTTATGACATTTGTCCCAAAAGCTTCTAAAATGATAATAGGCCGATTTGTTTGAGAATTTTATTTAATTTAGTATGTTATATGTTACATGCATCTCATGCACCTCATGCATACATATATCATGTTAACACCGTCTATGTCTCTAAAAGACAACATAGATACCGTTTGGGTTAGAGAAGGGACAAGGCTCACTAAAAGAACAAGTATGAGTGAATCCGATAATGAGGTGTCCCGTATGGATCAGTTAGAGAATGGTCTCACCAAGATCACTGAACAGTTGCAGGCTTTGACTACTGCTATGGCTGGTATAGCTGGGTCTTGTGCCGGGGTTCATTCTAGGGATGTGAGGCAAGAGGAATCTCCGAACAGATTGGGGGATGATATCCCCACTTTTGATGATGATATGGCAAAATATGCAGCAGGCAGAGTATCTGGGTCTCAGGCAGAGTTACAGAAACTTCGGGATCAGGTTGAGTCGGTTACCCGCAAGATGAGGGGTAGAATGAGGATTTGCTGGATTATGACACATTGACTTTTGAGGAACAGTTGCCTGCACAGTTCTGTTAGACATTATGACCCATAGCGTCACTTTTTTGTAAATGATATGGTATTATTGTACAAAATTAACTATGTGATAATGAAATTGCCCTTTTGCCGTTTTGTAAAATTATTTACTTTAATAAATTAATGGCAAAAGTCCATATGATTAGTTCCGTATTGAGATGATATGAGACAGTATCAATATAATAGGTTTAATCATTAAATATCCCTAGTCGGAGTATTATCGAGATCGGACATCGATAATGCGGAATAGACTAGTATTGCACTTGTGCGAGTTGTGATGGCACAACGGCATAGTTCTCATATATTTAAGTATTGGATATTTATGCAAGTGCGATAGGAGGTTGTGTTTTACCGATAGTACGGAAAACAGCTTCGCTCTGGACAGACCCCGCGGAATCCCATTGGTAGTATGTCTGCGTGTCTATGGGAGGCCGCATCAGGGTAGGTGTATATGGTCTTAACCTGAGACTTGCATCGCTAGTACTTGCGACAATCGGTAAACTTTGGTTGAGGTGGTTCGAGGCTTTAACCGGTTCTGTGTACGCCTCTTCTGGGTTTATCGAGAATCGTAGTGTACTGGATGTGATGTCAATATGGAAGTATCACTTCAGACATATGGAGATGATGATCACGCAGGATACAGAACTAGTACTCTATAAAAGGTTGCAACTGTCGGGACAATATGACCAGGTCAGGATTGTCCGATTTAAAGAGACTAGTTGTTTGATATCCGATATATGTTTCGTACGGGGCAGACACATTTCCAGCCCCAGGCCTAACATGTGATCGTCCGATACTGGATCGATATACGCGATACTGCGGTATACTACGCTTGATAAAGATCTAATATTCCAGTAAGAATATTTCTGGAGAATTGGGTAGGCATGGCGCTTTGCTAGAAGCCAACCTTGTCTTGTAAATCGGTAAAAACGTAGTACGAGGTACGTACGTGTTTGGATTATCCAACGACCGTATTTACTGCCAACATATCCGGAGATCTCTTGGGTCGCTTCCTGAAGATTCACCTATGATGTTTGATTCGAACTTTATTAATCTTGGATAATTACGGAGAAACTTTATCTTGGATAAAATGCCTTATTAGGAGAGAGAGAGAGATCGATTAATTTGGAATTAATCGATAAAATAATATATTCGATATATTATTAAACGAAATTAGATTTCGACGCGGAATTAAAATCGGATTTTAATTCGGGCAAACGAATAAATTTAGAATTAATTCATTAGCGAACTGAATAGTAATTCCGCAAGGCGTAATTATTTAATTCACGTCGCGACGGAAATTCGTTAATTCGGAATTAGCGAAACCGAGCCCGAAAGTGTTTGCGGACACATTCGTATTTTGAATCGAGTGGTATCCGCAAATCGCATCGCGATATCTCATTACTTGATACGAATAGATGATGGATGTATCTAGTCACCTTTAAGGGATGATACATTGTCTCTAATCTCAAAGTAAGGTAATGATGGCAAATGATGAATTTTATTTTGGAGGGAAAACCTTTCACGGTTTTTGAAGGGTTTTTGGATTAAAAAATTCATTTTGGTATTTGATATCATATTCTTTTATTTTTCATTTGGTCACACACGGTTTTTGAAACAAATTGAGAACAAAAAAATAAAAGACATAACACTCTCTCCTCTCCTTCTTCTTCACGCAAGCCGTGAGCTTCATCCATGGCAGAAAATTGTTTTCTCCATTTTTGCTAGCACAACAAGGGATCAAAGGAGGTGATAGGGAAACGCATTTGGAGCTTGGAGTACTAGAAGATTTGAGGCTTCTCACACTGTTGTTCTTGGCCGAAAACAGCCCCAAGATTTGCAACTTCTATCATTCTTGTTCTTGGCCGCATATCACCCACCTTGGAGGCTCAAGGATCCTTTTCACCATTTTCGTCACAAAGCTTTGTAAGTATGTTTCCGCCATCCTTCAAGCTTTGCATGTATGTTATTTGTATTTCTATGGCTTAATCTTTCTTTGAGACTAATTATAGAAACCAACAATGGTATCATTGAGCCATGTTTAAGCATGAAATACATTAGGGTTAATTTGGGGAAAATTGATTGAAGCATGTTCTTGTGAAATTGGATGCTAAAGTATGCTTATATGTATGTTATATGATATATTACATGATCAATTTTAAGAAAAATGCATTGGATGATTTTTCCCCTTTTTTTTAAAAGTGGTTGTCTTGGCCGAATGTGGAGGTGCTTCCATTGATTTGGAATTTTGCATGCACAAGTTCATTGGATGATTTGAATGTGCTTAAATGTTTGTTATATGATGTATTACATGATCAATTTTGAGAAAAATGTATTGGATATTTTTTTCCCCAAAATTGATGCCTTGGCCGAATGTGTAGGTCATTTTATATTGATTTGGAATTTTTCATGCACAAGTTTTTAGATGACTTAAGCATGATTAAATGTATGATATTTGATGTAATACATGATCAATTTTGAGAAAATGCATTGGATGATTTTTTCCCTAAAATTGATGCTTGACCGAAAATGGAGGTCTTTTCACTTTATTGAATTTTTGCTTTCAAGTTCATTAGATGACTTAAAATCAATACGGATAATAGATTAGTGATTCAATTGGATTGAAAAACAAATCGAACCGCAAAAATCTCTCTTGGCCGAATACAACATGACATGTTAAAGGACTTGATTTTTTGTTCAAATAAATGTTAGACAAGTGTTTTGAACAATTGATGATTAATAAATTAAATTGGTGTTTTTGAAATATTTGGTTTAATGAATTAATCATACAATTACACTTTAATCAATTGAATTTTAAAATTTGGAATATTAAAATTTGATTAGTGGACTTTTATGTTTAATTGGGCCTTATGGGCTTGAAATTGATTTTATGGCACTTAAGGGTGATTCCTTATTTGGGCTTGGTAATTGGGTTTGACCCACATTGACCAAAGCCCAAGCCTTTATAAATCAATTGAAAGCCCATCGGACTTTAATTAAACACACATTGGATGTTAGTTGGGCTTGGAGACCCAATTTGATAAGATTTAGAATCTAATCTTTAAAAGCACATTAAAAGTGTAAACATTTAATTTGGAATTAAATAAATTGAATTAATATTGAATGCGACTTAAATTGGATTTAACGGGTAGTTCGATATAATTCATGAATTCGTACCTTATGTACTTATTCTCAAACGAGTTGGACTCGCGCAAAATCAAACCGTTGATTGAACATTGGATGATCACTTAATAAAGACTAATTAATTGGATTAGATTGGTTGTATAGCATGTCTTGAATGAATATACATGTATGTGATGAATGAATAGTGTATAGCGGATGGATATTAGAAGGGAAAGGGTAATTTTAGAAATTATTGTAAATTTAGAATTTATAAATTGGACCTGCGTGTCCAGCCTTATCTCTTTTATCTCTTTGTATTCTCTTCTCACCTAATTCCCCTCAATGTAAATGAGGTTTCTCTTATTGTATTATGTAATTGGGTAGAAGTAGAATATTACTAGCGGGGAGTGGAAAGGGAGTGATTTGTTCTAGGAACAAATTGTTTTACATATCCATCCGTATATCACTATTAATTTTTTATGCACTTTATGATGTTTTAGAAGCATGCTTAAGGGTGTATGATGATGAGACCTAACAAAGATAATAAAATTGGTTGCCAATTACGCATAAATCCCTCAATTATATTAAGCAATTATCCTTCCATTGAATGATTCTTGTTCAAGATCCAAAATTGGCATTGGTTTGTTGGCCAAAGTCAAGACCTTTTGTCAATTGAGGATGTACTTGAATCATGAGAGTTTTGTTCCACATCGGTGTCTTGTCCAAGTTGTGATTTGTTGGCCAAAGTCAAGATCACTTCTTGTCCAACGACATTGATTACGAAACTTTCCTTGTCAATGGGTCCCGCTTAACCGGAATCATTAGGTTTGTTGTGCCAAAGCCAAGGCCTAGATGGTTCGGAGGATATGGTTAGGAAAATGTATTAGATACATTGGCATAAGTATATATATTATGTTTTTGGACTTGGATGTCCACCTAACCGGATCTAGGAATTGGATTGGATCCAATTGATCTTTGAGATCTACCTAGTTAAATAGCATACAATTTGTTGGCCAAAGTCAAATTGTGTGTTATTTAACGGGATCCTAGCCCACTAGGAAATAGGATTTCCCGAGTTCTCAACAGAGGGTTAGAGACTTGATAAAAATAGTGGGAGGCTAGTATTGAATTTGCAATTTCATTCAGATACTTAGCCTTACGCGTCTTTCAAAATTATTTCGTTTAATTAATTAAAATTAGTTGGACTAATTCATTGTTATTTTTTCTTGTAACAGTTTGACTGTACCCATTTTATCGTTAACTAGATAGTTGGACTATCGTAGTTGAGATGGCTAGCAAGGTAAATGTCCGAGACATCATCATGGGTGACAATGTTTTAAGGGGACAAAATTCGCTGATTGGGAAATGAACCTGAGGATAGTCCTTGGGGCTGAGAGGATGCTGTACACTATACAAACACCTCTCCCCCCTAAGCCCACTGACCCACTTGAGCTGGAGTTATGGAAAACTCACAGCAATGATTGTGACACAGCTCAGGCTATTATGTTAGCTTCGATGACTCAGCACTTTCGTCGCCAGAATAGGGACTTGGATCCTTATAGTATGATGGCTAGACTTCGAGATCTCCACCGCTCCAACAAGCGGATGGAAAGGTACGAGTTGGTGAAGAAACTCTTCCGCGCCCGAATGACTGAAGGCGCATCAGTTGAGGCCCACGGGGCTCAAATGATCGCCGATATTGATGAGTTGGCCAATATGGGAATAGTCTTGGAGGCTGAGCTGACCATAGATTTGATCTTACACAGTCACTTCCTGATACTTGGAGACAAATCATAATCAACTATAAGTTGATGGATACGGATGACACTCTTGGAGAGCTGTTATCCATTTTGAAGGAGTCTGAAAAAGAACTCCAAAAAGGGGGCAAGCGCGAGGCGCACTTTACATCGACCTCTCAGAGGCCAAAGGCTGGGCCCAAAGCTACTGGAGGGGTGAGGAAGAAGAAAACATAAGAAAAAGGGTAAAGGCAAGTTGACAAAAGCTTCTGGGAAGCCAAGGGACAAGTCTCAAGATGTCTGCCTCAATTGCGGCAAGAAGGGTCACTGGAAACGTGACTGCCGAATGGGCAAGGGACACAAGGAGAATATCAAGGCAGGCAAGGCACTAGCCTCTGGTATGTTTGTTATTGAGATAAATATGACTACTTCTAGTTTTAAAAATTGGATTTTTGATTCTGGTTGTGCTGCTTATATTTGTACTGATTTGCAGGATCTGCAGGATAGCAGGATGCTGGCTTCAGGGGAGATTGATCTACGAGTCGGAAACGGAACTCCAGTTGCTGTTTTGGCTGTAGGGACTTTGTTTTGGAATTGCCCTCGGGGCATATGCTTAAACTTTTGAACTGTTATTATATACCTAGTTTGACTAGGAATATCATATCTGTATCTTTGTTAACCCAGCATGGGTACACTTTTGTATTTAGAAACACTGGGTGTTATTTATATAAAATGATGCAGAAATTTGCACTGCTGTAGCAAATAATGGCCTTTATATTTTGAATATAAATGAATCTCCTAAACATAAAATAACAAACAAAAGGCTCAAAAAGAGTAATCTAAAAGATGAAGCTTACATGTGGCATTGTCGTCTAGGACACATAAACAAGACTCGCATATCCACACTTTCGAAGAGTGGGTACTTGGACGGATTTGATCTTAATTCATATGATGTCTGCGAATCTTGTCTTTTAGGCAAAATGCCTAAAACACCTTTTAGTGGTAAAGGTGAACGTGCCACAGAACTGTTAGCCCTCGTTCATAGTGACGTATGTGGGCCCATGTCTAGCCAGGCTAGAGGTGGATATCATTACTTCGTAACCTTTACGGATGATGCATCTCGTTATGGTTATGTGTATCTAATGAGACACAAGTCGGAAACTTTTGAGAAATTCAAAGAGTTTCGACACGAAGTAGAAAAACAAACAGGCAAGAGTATTAAGACATTGCGGTCGGACCGTGGTGGCGAATACTTAAGTTATGAGTTTCAAGATTACTTGAAAGAAAATGGTATTCTTTCACAGTGGACTCCTCCTGGAACACCGCAATTAAACGGTGTGTCTGAACGGAGAAACCGTACCTTGTTAGACATGGTAAGGTCGATGATGAGTCAGACTGAGCTACCAATATCCTTCTGGGGATACGCATTAACCAGTGCGGTACTTATTTTGAATAAGGTTCCGTCAAAGTCTGTTGAACAGACTCCATATGAGAAATGGACAGGAAGGAAACCAGGTTTCTCTTTCCTGAAGATTTGGGGATGCTGGGCATATGTTAGACGTTGGAAGGTACCAAACTAGAACCCAAATCAGATAAATGCCTTTTCGTGGGATATCCTAAGGAAACCAAAGGATATTACTTCTATCACCCACAAGAGAACAAAGTGTTTGTTGCTCTACATGCATTTTTCCTTGAGAAGGAATTCCTAGATGCAGTGGTAAGTGGGAGGAAAGTGGAGCTCGATGAAAATCGTAGTGATACTGTTCCTGGCAATGAATCAACGACGGAACATAAACAGACCATCCAGGATGAGTCTGTACCACAATCTTCAGATACACAAGGACCGCGTAGGTCGGAGAGAGTCAGGAAGGTACCTGAGAGGTATGGGTTCCTGATCTCGCCTCATGTAGATATTAATCTTATTGAGGATAATGAACCGACTACGTATGAGGAAGCAATACAGAATATTGATTCCGCTTTATGGCAAGATGCCATGAAGTCCGAGATGGATTCCATGTATGCCAACCAAGTTTGGACACTGGTTGATGCACCAGAAGGCGTAAAGCCTATTGGATGCAGATGGATCTTCAAGAAGAAGACCGACATGGATGGCAACGTACAAACGTACAAAGCTAGGCTTGTAGCAAAGGGGTATCGTCAACAATATGGTATTGATTATGACGAAACTTTCTCTCACCCGTTGCCATGATTAAATCCATTTGGATAATGCTTGCAATAGCTGCATATTTCGATTACGAGATATGGCAGATGGACGTTAAAACCGCTTCCTTAACGGAAACCTTTCCTTGGAGGGAGGATGTTTATATGCAACAAACCTGACGGTTTTATCGTACCTAGACTTGCAAACAAGGTTTGTAAGTTAAATCGATCCATTTATGGATTGAAGCAAGCATCACGGTCATGGAATCAGCGTTTTGATGAGATCATAAAAGAATATGATTTCGTACAAAACGATGATGACCCTTGTGTATACAAGAAGGTTAGTGGAGAGAGCACTGACTTTTATTGTCCTTTATGTCGACGACGTATTGCTTATAGGCAATGACATTCCCATGCTAACGTCGGTGAAAGCTTGGCTTTCATTAAAATTCTCCATGAAAGATCTGGGAGAAGCAGCCTTTATTCTGGGAATAAGATCTACCGGGATAGATCTAGAAAGCTGCTTGGACTCTCCCAGAGTACATATATTGACAAAGTGTTGAAGCGATTCAACATGGATCAATCCAAGAAGGGATTGATGCCAATGTCACGTGGTATCCTTCTGTCTAAGGACATGTGTCCTAAGACTAAAGAAGAGAGAGATAACATGAGTCGGATACCGTTCGCCTCGCAGTCGGATCGATCATGTATGCCATGATATGTACGCGACCTGATGTGTCATATGCTTTGAGCATGTGCAGTCGCTATCAGGCCGATCCAGGTGAAGGTCACTGGATGGCTGTTAAGAATATCCTTAAGTATCTTAGACGAACCAAGGATGCTTTCTTAATTTATGGAGGTGGAGAACTTGAGGGTGTCTGGGTACACCGACGCAAGTTTCCAAACACAAAGGACGACTTCAAGTCGCAATCCGGGTACATTTTTTGTTTGAATAACGGAGCAGTGAGCTGGAAATCTTCCAAGCAAGATACTGTTGCCGATTCAACAACAGAAGCGGAGTATATTGCTGCATCAGAAGCAGCAAAGGAGGGCAGTTTGGATCCGAAAATTCCTAATCGGATTAGGAGTAGTTCCGTTAGCTGCTGAGCCCGTGCCATTGTATTGTGACAATAACGGGGCTATAGCACAAGCTAAGGAACCAAGGTCTCATCAACGATCCAAGCATGTCTTCGGCGTTACCATCTGATTCGGGAGATTATACATCGTGGCGATGTAAAAAAGTCGAGAAGGTCGCATCGGATGACACATTGCAGATCCGCTGACGAAGGCTGTTCTTCAGCAAGTGTTTGAATGACATATACATAGTTCAGGTATTAGATGCTTGAGTGACTGGCTATAGGCCAAGTGGGAGATTGTTAGACATTATGACCCATAGCGTCACTGTTTTTGTAAATGATATTGGTATTATTGTACAAATTAACTATGTGATAATGAAATTGCCCTTTTGCCGTTTTGTAAAATTTTTACTTTAATAAATTAATGGCAAAAGTCCATATGATTAGTTCCGTATTGAGATGATATGAGACAGTATCAATATAATAGGTTTAATCATTAAATATCCCTAGTCGGAGTATTATCGAGATCGGACATCGATAATGAGTGCGGAATAGACTAGTATTGCACTTGTGCGAGTTGTGATGGCACAACGGCATAGTTCTCATATATTTAAGTATTGGATACTTATGCAAGTGCGATAGGAGGTTGTGTTTTACCGATAGTACGGAAAAACAGCTTCGCTCTGGACAGACCCCGCGGAATCCCATTGGTAGTATGTCTGCGTGTCTATGGGAGGCCGCATCAGGGTAGGTGTATATGGTCTTAACCTGAGACTTGCATCGCTAGTACTTGCGACAATCGGTAAACTTTGGTTGAGGTGGTTCGGGGCTTTAACCGATTCTGTGTACGCCTCTTCTGGGTTTATCGAGAATCGTAGTGTACTGGATGTGATGTCAAGATGGAAGTATCACTTCAGACATATGGAGATGATGATCACGCAGGATACAGAACTAGTACTCTATAAAAGTTGCAACCGTCGGGACATATGACCAGGTCAGGATTGTCCGATTTTAAAGAGACTAGTTGTTTGATATCCGATATATGTTTCGTACGGGGCAGAACACATTCCAGCCCCAGGCCTAACATGTGATCGTCCGATGCTGGATCGATATACGCGATACTGCGGTATACTACGCTTGATAAAGATCTAATATTCCAGTAAGAATATTTCTGGAGAATTGGGTAGGCATGGCGCTTTGCTAGAAGCCAACCTTGTCTTGTAAATCGGTAAAAACGTAGTACGAGGTACGTACGTGTTTGGATTATCCAACGACCGTATTTACTGCCAACATATCCGGAGATCTCTTGGGTCGCTTCCTCCTGAAGATTCACCTATGATGTTTGATTCGAACTTTATTAATCTTGGATTAATTACGGAGAAACTTTATCTTGGATAAAATGCCTTATTAGGAGAGAGAGAGAGAGATCGATTATTTGGAATTAATCGATAAAATAATATATTCGATATATTATTAAACGAAATTAGATTTCGACGCGGAATTAAAATCGGATTTTAATTCGGGCAAACGAATTAATTTAGAATTAATTCATTAGCGAACTGAATAGTAATTCCGCAAGGCGTAATTATTTAATTCACGTCGCGACGGAAATTCGTTAATTCGGAATTAGCGAAACCGAGCCCCGAAAGTGTTGTTGCGGACACATTCGTATTTTGAATCGGTGGTATCCGCAAATCACATCGTGATATCTCATTACTTGATACGAATAGATGATGGATGTATCTAGTCACCTTTAAGGGATGATACATTGTCTCTAATCTCAAAGTAAGGTAATGATGGCAAATGATGAATTTTTATTTTGGAGGGAAAACCTTTCACGTTTTTTGAAGGGTTTTTGGATTAAAAATTCATTTTGGTATTTGATATCATATTCTTTTATTTTTCATTTGGTCACACAAGGTTTTTGAAACAAATTGAGAACAAAAATAAAAGACATAACACCTCTCCTCTCATTCTTCTTCACGCAAGCCGTGAGCTTCATCCATGGCAGAAAATTGTTTTCTCCATTTTTGCTAGCACAACAAGGGATCAAAGGAGGTGATAGGGAAACGCATTTGGAGCTTGGAGTACTAGAAGATTTGAGGCTTCTCACACTGTTGTTCTTGGCCGAAAACAGCCCCAAGATTGCAATTTCTATCATTCTTGTTTGGCCGCATATCACCCACCTTGGAGGCTCAAGGATCCTCTTCACCATTTTCGTCACAAAGCTTTGTAAGTATGTTTCCGCCATCCTTCAAGCTTTGCATGTATGTTATTTGTATTTCTATGGCTTAATCTTTCTTTGGGACTAATTATAGAACACCAAAGTTCAAGATGCCGGATATGGCTAAGTTCAACGGGAATGGGGATCCGAGGGTGCATCTCTGACAGTTTGTATCAGTCATGAGTTCAGTTGGCTTATCTCAGCGCCAGGTACAGAAAATGTTTGGAATGTCGCTTGAAGGAGCTCCCGTGGTATGGTACCACAGTTTGGAGAAAAAAGTAAAGGAAGATTGGAGGAGTTGGCCGATGCTTTCCTGAAGCAATATGTCACTGACTTGGAGATCGATTTGTCACCCGTGATCTGGAGAATGTTAAGCAGAAAGCGGAGAGGGAATTTAAGGAGTATGTGGACCGATGGAGGGGTCAATATTGAAAATGCAGACTAGGCCTTCGGAGAAGGATCAGATCAAGATGATTATCAAGGGCACCAAGCCCTCCATTTACGGCAAGTTGCGAAGGATGACCTCCATGATTGCAGACTTTCGGCAGTTGAGGGAAACTGTCATGGATATTGAGGAAGAAGAGGCCGAGAATAGAAAATTCTATGGTCTAAACAGGAGGCCCATTGGGGGAACATCGGGAACAAAGCCCATTTCTGCTGAAATTGTTGCTATCCGGAACAGGCAGTTTTCCAACTTGGGAAGGCCCCTTGTCTAAGGTGCTAGAGAAATTGAATAGGCAAGGGCTTTTAAAACCCTTGGATACCAAACCATTACCCAATCCCCTACATCACATTATAACCTAAGCCTTTACTGCACTTCCACCAACAAAAAGGCCATGACACCGACAACTGCGCCCGACTCCGCCATGAAATCCAAGACCTAATAGACTCCAAGAAAATACCCAACCCAGAAACAGAACAGCCCGACACACACAGAAACCCCTTACCCAACTACCGTGATGTACCACCACCAGCCTACATGATCAGTTCTGGCCTCCCAGAAGACCTTGTCCTAAAATCCTTTCACCCTCAAGCCTTTTGCCTGGGAATCTGGGATAGTACTAGTGAGGATGAGTTTGAGCAGAAGAAAAATTTTGGCTTGATTTCTCTAGCAGTGATGAGGAGAAGTAAGGGGAATGACACGTAGCGGTCGTTTTTACAATGATATGGCGGAAAAGGGTAAGGAAGCTTTGACAGATGGTAGAGAAGTGGTTGAGACTGCAGAAAATACTGAAGAGGATGTAGTGCTGAGGCAATTGAGGAAGACTAGAGCACAAGTGAGTATCTGGGAACTATTATGTGCATCTCGGGAGCATAGACAGGCTATGGTTGAGGCCTTGAGCAAGATTGTGGTACCGGAGGATGCCAACCCCGCAATGTTTGTTGGGTCGGTTCAGAAAGAAGCTTTGCAGATATCCTTTTCTGAGGATGAACTCCCGGCGGAGGGGAGAAATCATAACAGGCCTCTATTTATCAGGGCCGAGGTGAGGGGCAAGAAAACTTCATGTGTGATGGTGGATGACGGTTCGTCATCAATGTGCCCGTTGAAAATTCTGGCAAGATTGGGTATGAAAGCAACAGACTTGGACCCCTCCAGTATGACTATTAAAGCTTATGATGACAGTAAGCGGGGAGTTGAGGGTACCTTTGTGGCTATGGTCAAGGTAGGGCCGATTGAAGATGAGGTTGAGTTCACAGTGCTGGACATCCCAGCCACTTTTGCCTTATTGTTGGGAAGGCCTTGGTTTCACAAACTTGGGGGCGTGCCTTCCACTTTGCATCAGATGATCAAATTCCCGTATGAGGGAGAAATTGTTACCATCCGGGCTGAGTTAGATAATGTCGTGGCTGCCTTGGAGATACCACCTTTCACGAGGTTCCAGGTATCAGCCACTTTTGAGGAGTGGGTGGATCCTAGGGTGGCTAGGATTATGGAGAAAATGAAGTTTGAGCCGGGTAAAGGTTCAAAATTGCCGGATTTCAGAGGACAGACTACTCGGAAGGGTTTGGGGTACAAATCTGACGAAGAAAAGCCAAAGGTCAAGAAAAAGGGCCTGAGACTGATGGAGTGCTTTGTGAAAGCTTCAGGGTATCAAGGAGAGCCTGAACCTGTGAAAGTCAATGGGATTGTGGTACCTGGGTTTGAGATCTTCCAGGATTTGTTGGGTGAGAAACCACTGACTGGAGAAGCTGTGGAAACAGAGATTTGGGAAGAAGAATTAATGAAGTTAGAGAGCCTGACTCTGGAAGAGGATGAGAAGCCTGAGGAAGACCTGATTGCAAAGGAAGAAGTGTCTCTAGATGATGAAGACATTTACCTTCCTGATTTGTTTGAATGTACTTCCGCATTATCCAATAATAAAGACATTTCTTTTGCTTACTTGCCTGAGTCATTTCCGTTTACTCTCTGCATGAATCAAGCATATTTGACATCAGTTCAGCCAGAACTATTGCATTTAACTTGGGTACACTTGAGAACCCCAAAGAAATTTTAATTGCAAGTGAAGTAACCTCCGAAGAGAGGGAGAAACTAGAAGAAGTGTTGGTCAGATATGCCAAAGTATTTGCTTGGTCCTATGAGGACATGCCTGGGGTAGACAGAAACATTGCCCAGCACACAATACCAACTTATCCGAATATGAGGCCAGTAAAGCAGAAACTTCGACGGATGAGACCAGAATGGGCTGAGAAAGTCAGAGAGGAAGTTAAGAAACAGATAGATGTGGGGTTCCTGGAAGTGGTAAAATATCCTGAATGGTTGGCTAACATAGTACCGGTACCGAAGAAAGATGGGAAGGTCAGAATGTGTGTAGACTACAGAGATCTCAATAAAGCTTGTCCGAAAGATGATTTCCCTTTGCCGCATATAGATGTTCTGGTTGATAGTGCGGCTTTGTCTGCTATGTATTCATTTGCAGATGGATTTTCAGGGTACAATCAGGTTCTCATGGCTGAGGAAGATAAACACAAGACTGCATTTGTTACCGAGTGGGGTACCTATTGTTACAAGGTGATGCCGTTTGGGCTTAAGAATGCAGGAGCTACTTATCAGCGGATGGCCACTACACTCTTCCATGACTTGATGCACAAAGAGATTGAGGTGTATGTGGATGACATGATGGTGAAATCAGAAACGAGAGTTGGGCATATTGAGGCATTGGAAAGGTTCCTTCAGAGAGTTGACAGATATAACCTGCGGCTTAACCCCAGAAAAATGTGTGTTTGGGGTGACATCAGGGAAATTGCTTGGTCATACAGTGGGAATGGGCGGAATAGAGGTAGACTCCGAAAAGATCAAGGCAATCACAGAAATGCCTGCACCGAAGACAGAAAAGGAAGTCAGAGCATTCTTGGGAAGATTCAGTACATCAGTCGGTTTATTGCCAAGTTGACATCGGTATGTGAGCCTATCTTCAAACTGTTGAGAAAAGATCAGCCAGTGAGATGGAATGAACAGTGTCAGACCGCCTTCGACAGAATCAGAGAGTACTTGGTGAAGCCACCCGTATTGAAACCTCCGAGGCCGGGTAGACCTTTGATATTGTATTTGGCTATAGAATCAGAAGCATTGGGGGGTATGATGGTACAGGCAGATGAGACAGGGGTAGAACATGCAGTTTATTATCTGAGTAAGAAGATGCCCGTATGAGGCTCGATATCAGGAGGTTGAGAAGATCTGTCTTGCAGTGGTATGGGCTTCCAGAAAGTTGCGACATTACTTCCAGTCTTACAAGATCCAGGTGGTGGCAAAGGAGAATCCTCTGAAATATCTTCATTCAGTGCCTTCACTAGTGGGAAAACTGGGCCGATGGTTGGTATTGTTGACAGAGTTTGACATTGAGTATATCACCTCCAAAGTGATCAAGGGACGAGCAGTAGCGGAATTTCTGGCATTGCAACCTGTTGTGGGGGATCAGTATAAGTTTGAGTTTCCAGATGAAGAGATCCAAGCAATAACAGTTCAGAGATGGAAGATGTATTTCGACGGGGCAGTGAATTACAAGGGAGCCGGAATTGGGATCGTGATAGTAACCCCCGAGGGAGAGACTTTGCCTTTGGCCAAGAGGTTGACATTCAGAGTAACTAACAACATGGCCGAGTATGAAGCATGTGCTTTTGGTTTGACAACATTGATAGCCTTGAAGGCCGGGAGTGTGGAAATCTACGGAGATTCTATGCTGGTAGTCCAGCAGATACGAGGAGAATGGGAATTGAAGGGAACGGTTGAAGCCTTACCTTTTTCACCTCAGAAAATTGGCACAGGTTATCCCCGAGTGTAAGTTTCAGCACCTACCGAGAGAAGAGAATCAGATGGCAGACGCATTGGCTACACTAGCAGCGACTTGGGAAAATCCAGAGAAGTTAGTGATGAGACCGTTGGTACTGACAACAGCAAGTAAACCTGCTTATGAGATAGAAAGAATTCTGGAAGTTGAGGTTGACGACGGTAAACCTTGGTATTATGACATTCAGAGGTATCTGGAACATGGTGAATTCCCGGAAGGGGCGGGCAGAAAAGACAGAATAGCCATTCAGAAGTTGGCTTCCCAGTATGTGACTTTGAGAGGGGAACTGTACAAGAGGCAGGCAAACGGTATTCAGTTGAAGTGTTTAAGAAAGGAAGAAGCTCAACATGTAATGGAAGAAGTACACACGCCGGGGTATGTGGTCCGCACATGAACGGGTTGAATCTGTCCCGCAAGATAGTGAGACAAGGTTTTTATTGGTCAACCATGGAAACAGACTGCGCGAAGATGGTAAAGCACTGTCATGACTGTCAAGCACATGGTAATTTGAATCACTTACCGCACACAGAATTGCACGGGTTGTCAGAGCCGTGGCCTTTCTCAGCATGGGAATTGATATGATTGGGGAAATTCGACCAAATGCATCAAATGGGCATCGCTTCATAGTGGTGGCAGTAGATTACTTCTCAAAGTGGGTGGAAGCCGAATCCTTCCGTAATGTTACAGACAAGCGAAGCAGATGGCAAAGTTCATAGCTCGGAACCTCATTTGTCGGTATGGTATGCCGCATCATGTAGTGACAGACAACGGGGTCCAGTTTCAAGGAGAGACGAAGGCAATGTTACAGAGGTATGGGATAGGCCACCACAAGTCATCACCGTACAGGCCGCAGGCAAATGGGGCAGTTGAGGCAGCCAACAAGACTATAAAGACAATTTTAGCCAAGATGACAGAAAATTGCAGAGATTGGGCCGAGAAATTACCGTATGCTTTGTGGGGGTACAGAACATCAGTAAGAACAGCAACAGGGTCCACACCTTACTCCTTGGTCTACGGAATGGAAGCAGTATTGCCAGTAGAAGTGGAAATACAGTCCCTGAGGGTATTAGCAGAGGCAGAATTACCGGAACAGGAATGGGCCGCACAGAGATTTGATCAGTTAGTACTGTTGGATGAGAAGAGAACGAAGTCTTTGTATCACATGCAGTTGTATCAGAAGAGACTAGCCCGGGCATTCAACAAGAAAGTACGTCCCACAAAGATCAGAAAGGGTGATTTGGTACTTAAGCAGTCGAGGCCGTCGACGACGGATCCGAGAGGGAAATTCAGGCCTAACTGGGAAGGACCTTACATCGTTCAGAAAGTCATGGGAAATGGAGCAGTGAAGCTATCAGACTTGGAAGGAAACGAGTTCACCGAGCCGATCAACGTAGACAGATTAAAGCAGTACTTTGCCTGAGGGAGAGAAGACTGAGCAGTCACCACAAGGATCGACAGAAGATCTAACCCAACGGAATAGGGAAATCATTCATGCATACACGTAACGTTGCATTCTCTTTGTGTTTGTTTCTGTTTTGTGTTCGCAGGTTCAAAGAAAGAAGAAAGCGGCAGGAATGAGCCAAGCAACGTCAACGCAATTTCAGTTTTTGGGTGAGTCCCAAGGGGCGAGGCCCACATCAGCTTGGGGGCGAGGCCCATATCATGTCATCTCCAGGTATGGAGACACACATCATCGGTTCGAGGGCGAGGTCCCTATAGTCAGCGGTGTTGGGTCGAGGTGCCCAGGGTCGAGGTGCCCCGTTGTCAGTTGTAGTTCCGGGTCGAGGTGCCCAGGGTCGAGGTGCCCACTACATCATCAGTTCGAGGGCGAGGTCCCTATAGTCAGCGGTGTTGGGTCGAGGTGCCCAGGGTCGAGGTGCCCCCGTTGTCAGTTGTAGTTCCGGGTCGAGGTGCCCAGGGTCGAGGTGCCCACTACATCATCAGTTCGAGGGCGAGGTCCCTATAGTCAGCGGTGTTGGGTCGAGGTGCCCAGGGTCGAGGTGCCCCCGTTGTCAGTTGTAGTTCCGGGTCGAGGTGCCCAGGGTCGAGGTCCCCACTACATCACATTCAGGGCGAGGTCCCTATAGTCAGCGGTGTTGGGGTCGAGGTGCCCCCGTTGTCAGTTGCAATTATTGGACGCGTCCCAGGATCGAGGTCCGCTGCAGTACCAACTCAACTCGAGGCGGCAGCCGAGCCAGGTAAGTAAAATGCATTGCATAACTTTGATAGGATTGTTCAAAGTCACACACTGCACAAGTCCCATCAAAGTGGGGGCGACTGTAGGCATTGCATTTTCGCATGTGAAACCCGATGATGAGTCTCATTTGGAGGCACTACCTTTTGAGTCACGAAAGCCGCGGGAAACGGATATCGGAAGGGGAAATTCAGAATAAACAAGCTCACTGTCTTCGTTAGTGCTGCGTTCGTTACTTTACTTCGTTCGAACGGAAAACAGATTGCGGGTTTCGTGTCCGTTCGAGGAAGCGTTCGAACGGTGTCGGTAATTCTGGTTTTGCTGCTAGCCTCACACCCAGCCCATTTAGCTCCCCAAAGCCCATAAAACACATCCCAAATTAAATAAATAAATATTAATTTAAACATTAAACATTAAATAAATATTTAAACCATTTACCAATTAAATAAATATTTACCTAACTTAAACTAAAATCATGCCTAATTTAAATATTTGAATATTATATACTAAACTAAAAGAAGATATGCCTAATTAAAATCAATCCTAACCAATTAAAGCCAATCATATATTTGACTTCCTAATCTAATAAGATAATTACCAATCTAAAATATTTGTATTCCTAAACCAACACAAATTAAATATTACAACTTCCTAATTTAAAATATTTTGTCCCCCCTCAATCTTGTGTATGCCTTTCTTGGAAATCCTAATTGAATACCAAAATCCTTTCCTTGTGAGACAAGGGCAAACCCTAGCTCTCTTCTATATAAACATGCACTAACCTAGCCACTTTTTCTCTAGACTCTCTAATGCACACCTAAGACAAAGAAAACACTGACATATATACAAAAAAAAGAGAACAAAGAGCCCCAACCATCTCCTCCATAGCCGAATCCACCACAAGTAACCACCCTCACATCACCGAAACTACAAGCACCAAAATAACCCCAAATCACCACCGAAATCAGCCCCTCTAAACCTCCTACATTCACCGAAAATCACACAAACACAGCAGCCTAAATCACTCCCAAAACAGTCCCTAAAATACCCCAAACCAGTGAATAAAAAACTGCACATTTAACTCTTAAAAACACAAAGAAAAATCCACATTAAAGCCTTAAAAAAACCAAAAATCAATTAAAAGTAACATAAATACACTTACAATCCTTGAAATAACCACCAAAACAGTCCACCAAAACACAAAACAGTCCACAAACAGTAAGCAGAGACACAGAGGAAACGGCAGCAAAACCACAGAGGAAACGGCAGCAAAACCACAAGAGGAAACAGCAGCAAACGGAGTCGGAGCAGTAACTTGGGCGGCCGAACAGCGAAGGAAGAGGCAAACCAGTGAACCAGAAAAGTTGCGGAGCTTTACCCCCTTCCGATTTTCGTGAAACGCGAGTCCGAGAGACAGCTTAAAAGGTTAGACCTGAGGGTATCTTTCACACTTATTCTTATTTAATTTCTAATTTCTGGTCATTTACTTTGATTATATTTTCATACTTGCGGCATTTTTGTTTGTGTATGATGTGTGTTGTGGGTATTGGATGAATGGAAGAGTGTTGTCTCTTGTGGTATATAGGATGGAAACCCAGACGTAAATTCCGTAGCCGAATCCGAATGGACGGTAGTGCGGTCTGTACATGGGACAAACTCCACGTACCACTTGAGTTAACGGCACTTTCTCTTTGTTGTGTTGCTTTGGTTTATTTATTTCTTGTCATTAAATTCTGTATGTTGCTTATTCTCGTATGATATGATCGAGTGCATGGGCTTAGTAAGTGCGTGAATGGTTCCCTAATTGGAGGGGTTAAAATCCTTCACACACGACGCTTTGCCGCACCGATTGATGTGTGTTCGGTTGAATGCGAGATACGTTCAATCGAGCATACCTAGTTTGATATGATTGTCTTTATTTTCGTATGCATGATTCAACCGAGCGCATGGGTTTAGTAAGTGCGATGTGAGATCCCCTATGGGGAGGGGCTAAAGCCCTTTACCACGATGCTTTGCCGCGCCGGTTGATGTGTGCTCGGTTAGATACAAGATACGTTCAATCGGGCACACTATGTTTAATATCATTGCTTTTAATTCTTTGTATGCATGATTCAGTCGAGCGCATGGGCTTAGTATGTTGGTCTAAAGGTCCTCTCTTTGAGAGATCAAGAGCCCCAAAAGGCCACCTTTACGGCAGTACTTCGCCGCGCCCCTTTATTTGTCGTTTATGTATTGCGTCCCATTTCATGCATCAGGTCTGTTCCCGTTCGAACGCGTTTACGAACGCAACTCGAACGCGCACATGTATTTTGCCTTGTCATGCATCAGGTCTTATTATGTTCGAACGCGTTCACGAACGCCATACGAACGAGAGCATTCTGTTTCATTTTTGTTCGAATGCGTTAACAACGCCATACGAACGAGAGCATTCTGTTTCATTTCTGTTCGAACGCGTTAACAAACGCCATAACGAGAGCATTCTGTTTCATTTCTGTCGAACGTTATCAAACGCCATACGAACGCGAACCTTCTGTTTACCGTTCGAACACGCATTTACGAACGCTACACGAACGAGCACCACTGAACTGAGTCCTCTTCATTAGATTTCATGCATAGTTTTCCTAGTAGCTATCTCCACATGTATAAATACAAATATGTTAATGTATTACAATTCATATGCTTATGTCATGATAACATTTGAGTATTTCTTGCGGTATATCGGATGGAAACCCAGACGTAAATTCCGTAGCCGATTCCGAATGGACGGTAGTGCGGTCTGTACTTGGGATACAATTCCACGTACCGCTTGGAAAAGTGCCCATATGTGTGCTTGTATGGTTAATATGTGTGCTTGTGTTTTCCTGAATGTAATATGCAAATGAAGTTGTATGTTCGTTGCTATTTTGATATATGTTAAGCATGCAATTTTAAATGTGAGATATATGTGAAATGTGTACATAAGTTTTATTTTGCATATGAGAATTTAGAAGCATGATCCTCTTGGAAATAAGTGTTACTTAAGCTTGATTAAATTATTACATAATCCTTTCATTACAATGACATAAGTAAGGGACCATTCCGAACCCCACGGTTTGAGGTCTTCCCTTGCGAGGGGTGAGTGCGGCCTTAAATCTTTGTCCCGGTTCACACCGGGTGGCGACTCCATGTTATTTAGTACTTCCCAACTAGGCCGCGAGCCTAGGAACGCGTCGCCCAGGTTCTGTTGTCCACAGCGCACAAGTGTATACTAGTCTATTCTGCATTATATCGATGTCTCGTCTCGATAATACTACGACTAGGGATTTTAATGATTAAACCTTTCATGGATTAATACTGTCTCATATCTTATTAATCCGGTACTATCAGTATGGACTTTTATCATTTATATATCCAGTAATCCAATTTACAAAATGATAAAAGAGGATTTCCTTTGTCACATAGTTAAATTGTACAAGAACACCATGTTCTTTACAAATAGTGATGTTATGGGTAATAATTGTCTAACAATCTCCCACTTGGCCTATAGCCAATCAATCAAGTGTCCAACACTTGAACTATGTACGGGTCGCTCATACTTATTCTGAGAATCACTTTCGTCAGTGGATATGCAAAGTTATTATCTGAAATGATCTTTTCGATCTTTACATCGCCACGATGTACGATCTCACGAATCAGATGAAACCATCGAAGTACATACTTGGATCATTGATGGACCGTAATTCCTTAGTGTTGGACAGTTATGACCCATAGCATCACTATTTGTATAGATCATGGTGTTGTTGTACAAATTAACTATGTGACAAAGGAAATTGCTCTTCTGTCATTTGTAATTAGATTACCAAGATGTATAAATGATAGAAGGTCCATATGATTAGTTCCGATTGAGATGATATGAGACAGTATTAATCCATAAAGGGTTTAATCATTAAATATCCATTCGTAGTATTATCGAGACATGACATCGATAATGCGGAATAGACTAGTATTGCACTTGTGCGCGTTGTGGGAGCATAACGGCATAGTTCTCATATATTGGGAATATGATACTCATGCAAGTGTAATAGGAGGTTGTGTTTTACCGATGGTACGGAAAACAGCTTCACTCTGGATAGACCCCTCAGAATTCCATTGGTAGTATGACTATGTGTCTATGGAAGTCCGAATCAGGGTAGGTGTATTTGGTCTTAACTTGAGACTTGCACCGCTAATACTTGCGACAATCAATATACTTTGGTTTTGGTCGTCCAGTGCTTTAACAGGTTCTGTGTATATGCCTCTTCTGGGTATATTGAAAATCGTAGTGTATTGGGTGTGATGTCAAGACAGAAGTATCACTCCAGTCATAGTGGAGATGATGATCACGTAGGATATGGAACTGGTTCTCTTATATGCTGCAGCTATCGGGATAATATGACTAGGTCATGATTATCTCATTATAGAGAGTAGTTACCAGAGATCTGATATGTGCTTCGTACGGGGCAAACACATTTCCAGCCCCAGGCCTTGCACGTGACATCCGATACTGGATCGAAATACGCAATACTACGTATACTACGCCTGATATAGATCACATATTCCAGTAAGAATATTTCTGGAGAATTAGGTAGGCATGATGCTTTGCTAGAAGCCAACCATGTCTTGTAAATTGATAAAACGTAGTACTAGGTACTTACGTGTTCGGATAGTCGACGACGGGATTTACTGCCAATATATCTGGGGATCTCATGGGTCGCTTCCCGAAGATTCACCGATGACGTATGACTCGCACTTATTAATGGGATTAATTAGATGAGAGAGAAAATTAATCTGGATTAATTACAGAGATATTTTATCTGGGATAAAATATTAATTAAAGAGAGAAAACGATTAATTTGGAATTAATCGATAAATAATATATTCGATATATTATACGAAATTGGATTTCGTCGCAGAATTGAAATTAGATTTTAATCGGGCGAACGAGTTAATTTAGAATTATTTTGTTAGCGACGTGAATAGTGATTTTGCTAGGCATAATTATTTAATTACGTCGCAACGGAAAATTAGTTAATTTGGAATTAGCGAACCCGAGCCCGGGAGTGTTTGCGGGCGCACTCTCATTTCGAATTCAAGTGCGGCCCACATGTCACATCACGCGTCAAATCACATCGCACATCATTCAGATGATGATCTTGTCACTTTAGTGATTGACAACCAGTCACTATTCATGAGTGATGTGAGTTGTTGAATTACATTTATTGCAATTTTGCCTCCAAAATTATCTTAGCTTTTTGGAAAAGCTTTTGACTAATTTTGGTATACGTTTTTCATTAGGTTTTTGAAACCAAGACAAGACATCTCTCTTCTCTCTTTCCTCTCCTCTCTCTCACGGCTTTAGGCCATTATCTTCTTCCATTTTTGGTTTTACCGAATTTAAGGAGAATCAACCTGGTGATTTTTGTGGCAAAAATTACCAAGAGCTAGCACTCAAAAGAGGACATACAAAGGTGATAGGGAATCTTTTTCATGAGCATGGAATTACCATTTGTAAAGCTTGGAGCTTGAAGACACTCTTGTAGCACACTTGGAGGTGATGGCCGAAAATTTAGACCACCTTGGCCGAGAGCTTCATCACCATGGAGGAAAAGATTTTTCTTCGTCATATCCAATCCGATCAATGTAAGTATGATTCTGCCATTCTTCATTGAGTATTCACATGTGTTTCATTGCTTGATTTGATCCTTGGGACCTTAGAGAAACCCAACAATGGTATCAGAGCCATTTTGATCATGAACTTGAATTAGGGTAAAATTGGGTAATTGATTTTAAGCATGTTTTGATGAAATTGATTGTTGGAATATGCTTATATTATGTTAACTTTGAGTTGTGCATAATCAATTTTGTGAAAAATGGATTGGATCAATTTTTCCCCTTAAGATTGGCTTGGCCGAATCTACTATTTCCCTAAATGTCATGGTATTTTTGTTTCTTTGATCATTGATGACTTAAAACAATTGGGAATGTTTTTATTGAATTTAATTGGATTGAATTTTGAATTGGACATGAAATCCCCAAAATGTCGTGGACTTGGAAGCATGGAAAATGATTGATTTTTTTGAAATGTGTTGGACATGTTTTTATGATAATAAGCATAATTAATTGTACAAATTTAAGTTTTGGAAATGTTAATTTGGGTAATTAATTATGGCTATACACTTAGGTTAATTAAGTTATGAAATTTGGAATTTGGTAATTTAATTAATTGGGCATATTTTGGAAATTGGGCTTAAAAGTTGTAATTGGGCTTAATGGGCTTGGTTGTACCAAGTTAGGTTTAGGCTAAATTGGTTGGATCCAATTGGGCCCAAAACCATATTCATAAAGTCCAATTATGACTTAAATTGACCTTTAATATTAATTGGGCCTAATGGGCCTAAATTGGTTTCTTGGCAAATAAGGGTGATTCCTTAAATGAGCTTTGGTATTTGGGTTTGACCCATGTTGACCAAAAGTCCATGCCTTAAAGAAATTAATTGAAAGCCCATTGGACTTTAAATTAAATTAACATTGGATGTTAATCGGGCTTTGAGATCCGTAACGATTAGATTTAGAATCTAAGTCGTAAAGGTACATTAAAAAGTGTAATATTTAATTTGGAATTAAATAAATGAATTAGTATTAAATACAAATTAAATTGGATTTAATGTTGTAGTTTAATTTAATTCAAGAATTTGTACTTTGAGTACTTATTCACAAAACGAGTTTGACTCGCGCAAAATCAAATCGTTGTTTGAACATTGGATGGTCATTAATATTCATATTAATTAATTGGATTAGATTGATTGATAACATGCTTGTCTGAATACATGGATGCGATGTATGAATAATGTATATCAGATGGATATTAGATGGGTGATGGCAATTTTGGAAATTGTTGTAATAAATTTAGAATTTATTAATTGGACCTGCGTGTCCAGCCTATTACCTCCTTACTCTGTGTATTTCTCTTCTCACCTATTCCCCTCAATGTAAATGAGGTTTCTTTAGAAGTGTTATGTAATTGGGTAGAAGTAATACTTGTGCTAGCGGGAGAGATGAAATGGAGAGATTTGTTCTAGGAACAATGTGTTTAAGTATCCATCCGCATATCATTATTATTTTATTTATTTACGCGCCTTATTATGTGTTTAGAATGCATGTTTAAGGTGTATGATGGTGAGACCTTAACAAAGATAATTAATTGGTTGCCAATTACGCGAAAAACCCTCACAAAATATTAAGCGTTTTCCTTCCATTGAGTGATTCTTACACAAGATCCAAGACTGGCATTGGTTTGGTTGGCCAAAGTCAAGACCTTTGTCCGTCGCGGATGTGTTTGAATCATGAAGGCTTTGTTCCATATCGATGTCTTGTCCAAGTTGTGATTTGTTGGCCAAAGTCAAGATCACTTCTTGTCCATCGACATTGATTACGAAGCTTTCCAAAGTCAATGGGTTCCGTTTAACTGGGATCATTAAGTTTGTTGTGCCAAAGCCAAGGCTTAATTGATTCAGAGGAAAAATGTTAGGCAATATATTGGATATATCGGCATATATAAGATATATGTTTCGGACTTGGACGTCCACCTACTGGATCTAGGAATTGGATGGGATCCAATTGATCTTAGAGATCTACCTAGTTAATTATCATACAATTTGTTGGCCAAAGTCAAGATTGTGTGTTATTTAACAGGATCCTAGCCCACTGGGAAACAAGGTTTCCCGAGTACTCAACAGAGGGTTAGAGGCTCACCGAAAAATAGTGGGAGGCAAGTATTAAATTTGCAATATTCGTTTAGTTACTTGTCATATGCGCTCATTTCAAATATTTCGTCAAATAAATTATTTATTAGTTGGACTAATATTTAATTGTTATTTTAATTAAAACAGTTGGACTGTATTCAAACTATTTCATTTATAGTTGATTATATAATTGGATTATAGTAATCAATATATTTGAATTAACCATTTCAATTAATAGTTGATTTTATAATTGGATTATAGTAATCAATATAATTGAATTTAATCAATTAAATTATAGTTGATTATATAGTTGGACTATAGTAATCATTATAATCAATAGTACCTAAAATCATTGATTAAATAGTTGGACTATTAGAATCAAGATAATTGAAAGATTAGTGTTTAAAACCTAATCCTGGGTGAAAATGTATTTAAACGACTTTAATTTTCAAAATTGGGAATAAAATCTCAGGATAGTCCTGGAAACCGAAAAATTACTTTATTTGATAGAGTGACATCTCAAGCCTAAGCCCGGAGTTAAGCAAATAATAGAACATGATATTTGGAATATTCATGTAATGATAAATTTAGTGCTTAATCTGTTATGCTTGCCGCAAAGACTCCTTAATTTCTAAATCAGAACTAAGGATTAGATCCTTATAGTATGATATTGAAATTGAAGGATCTTCATATATCTATCCTTAGATCTTAGAAGTACTAAATTGCAATAATAAACTCTTGGAGAGTTAATGGCTATTCTTAATGAGACAAAGCCAAAGTTTGTAATAAGGCAAGAAGCGCAAGGCGCATCTTACTTCGATATTCTAGAAGGCCAAGGCTTGGCCAAAGGCTTCTGGGGTGTGAAAAATGGGCAAAGGCAAAGTCATTATAATCTTCTAGGAAGACATAGGACATATCCCAAGATGTCGGCCTAAATTGTGGCAAACGGGGACACGGAAGCGTGACTGCCGTATGGACAAGGCAGACATGAAGGAATTGAAGACGGGCAAGGCTCTGACTTCAAATATGTTTGTTATAAACATGTTCACTAATAGTATTAAAATTGGATTTTAGATACTAAATGTGGTACATGAATATGTACTGGTGTGCAGTATCTGCTGATTAGCAGGATACTGACTTCAGTTGAGATTAATCTGCGAATCGGAAATGGGACGATAGTCGCTATTTTAACCGTAGATACCTAAGTTTAGGAACTACCCTGAGGGTGTGTACTTAAATTAGGAAACTGTTAGAATGTAACTAGTTTGACTAGAAACATTATCTCTATATCAGGGTTTAACCCGTTGTGGGTATACCTTTATATTCTAGAACACTAAAGTGTTTTATTATATAAAGATGATATTGAGATAAGCACATTAGATGTGAATAACAGTATTTATATTTTGAATATAAATAAATCTCAAACATAGAACATGACAAAATAATAGCTCAAACTGATTTAATCAGTTGAGACTTATAAGTGGCATTGTTGTCTGAGACCCAATTAACAAGACTCGTATATCCACACTTTCTAAGAGTGGGTACTAGGACATATTTGATTCTATTCAAATAATGTCTACGAATCTAGTTTATTGGGCAAAATGCCTATAACACCTTTACTTGGTAAAAGTGAAAGTGCCACCGATCTGTTAGCCCTCGTTCATTGTGACGTAAGTGGGCCCATGTCTAGCTAGGCTAGAGGTGGATATGAATGTTTCATGACCTTTATGGATGTGGAATCACGTTATGGTTATGTGTTTCTTTTGAAACACAAATCGGAAACTTTTGATGAATTCAAAGAGTTTCGACACGAAGTAGACAAACAGATCGGCAAAAGTATTAAATTGTCATGGTTAGACCATGATGGAAAATACTTAAGCAATAAGTTTCTCGTATACTTGAAAGATTATAGTATTCTTTCAATGAGGACTCCTCCCGGAACACGTCATTTGACGGTGTGTCCAAACGCAGAAACCGAATTTTGTTAGACATGATAAGGTTAATCATGAGTCGCTCTGAGCTACCATTTCCTTCAACGGATACGCATAAACAGTGAAAAACTTATTTTGAATAAGGTTCCATAAAAATCTGTTTGAAAGATTTCATATTAGATATGAACAGGAAAGAAACTGGGATTTCTCATTCCTGATCATTTGGGAATGCTAGGCATATGTTTGGATGATACCAAACTAAAACACAAATCGGATAAGTGCCTAAGAAATGGTTATCCTAGGGAAACCAAAGGTATAGTACTTATACAACTCATAAGAAAACAATGTAATTGTTGCTCGCCATGCGGTTTTCCTAAGAGGAATACCTATATGCAGTGGTAAGTGGGATACACAAGAACCACGTAAGTCGGAGAGAGTCAGAAAACAACCTGGGGTATGGGTTTCTGATCTCACCTAATAAAGATGTTAATCTTATTGAGGAATACGAACTGACTACGTATGAGGAAGTGATACAAGGTATCGACTCCCTATTATGGTAAAGTGCCATGATGTCCGAAATGGATTCCATGTATACCAACTAAGTTTGGATACTAGTTGATGTACCGAAAGGCATTGTGCCTATTGGTACTATATAAGTCTTCAAGGAAGACATACATGGAAGGCAACATACCAACGTACAAAGCTAGGCTTGTAGCGAAAAGGTATCGTTATCAACATTGTGTCGATTACGAAGAAACCTTTTACTAGTTGCCATGGTTAAATCCATTTGGATAATGCTTATTGATGCTGCATGTTTCATTTATGAAATATGGCAGCTAAATGCCAAAACCACTTTCCTTAACGGAAACCTTTTGGAGGATGTTTACAACATCCTGACGGTTTTGTCGTACCAAAACAAGCAAACAAGGTTTGTAGGTTAATTCGATCCATGGGTGGATTGAAGCAAGCATTCAGTTCTTGGAATTATCATTTTGATGTAATCATAATGGTGTATGATTTAATTCAAAACTAATATGATTCTTGTGTATATAAGGAGGTTAGTGGGAGCGCACTGACAGTGACTGTCCTATAAAATAATGATAATATACCATTTCTTGGAAATGATATTCCCATAATAAAATCGGTGAAAGCTTGGCTTTCATGAAAATCTCCGTAGAATTCTTGGGAGAAACAACCTTTATTCTAGAATAAAGATCTACTGGGATAGATTTAAAGTTGTTAATGCTCTCCGAGAACTCGTACATTGACATATATGTATGCGACCTGGTGTCTCATATGCTTTGAGCATATGGAGTCACAATCGGGCCAATCCAAGTGATAGTCATTGGATTGATGTTAAGAACATACTTAGTATCTAAGAGAACTAAGGATGATGTCTTATACTATGGAGAAAGAGAACTTGAAGTGACTGGGTTCACTGCTGTAAGTTTCCTAACCAATAAAATGACTGTAAGTCGTAACAACAGTACTATAAAGTTTGAATAACAGAACATTGAGCTGGAAATCTTCCATGCAAGATACTGTTACCGAATAAACAACAAAAGTGGATTATTACTGCAGTTGAGGTAGCAATAGAAGCCATTTGGGTCGATAATAATCCTAATTAGATTATGAATAGTTATGTTAGCAGCTGAGCTAGGCTACAACACAGGCGAAAGAATTAATGGTCTCATCAACGATCCAGATATATACTTCACTATTCATCTGATTCGTTCGGATCATACATCGTGGCGTTGTGATGATTGAATAAATCGGATCAGATGAAAACCATGCAAATCTGCTGACGAAAGCGTTTTCTCAGCAGAAGTTTGAGCGAACCGGACATAATTCAGATGTTGGACACTTGAGTGATTGGCTATAGGCCAAGTGGGAGATTGTTGGACAGTTATGACCCATAGCATCACTATTTGTACAGATCATGGTATTGTTGTACAAATTAACTATGTGACAAAGGAAATTGCTCTTCTGTCATTTTTAATTAGATTACCAAGATTTATAAATGATAGAAGGTCCATATGATTAGTTCTGGATTGAGATGATATGAGACAATATCAATCCATAAAGGTTTAATCATTAAATATCCCTAGTCATAGTATTATCGAGACAGGACATCGATAATGCAGAATAGACTAGTATTGCACTTGTGCATATTGTGGGAGCATAACGACATAGTTCTCATATATTTGGCTATAGGATACTCATACAAGTGTAATAGGAGGTTGTGTTTTACCGATGGTACGGAAAATAGCTTCGCTCTGGATAGAACCCTCGGAATTCCATTGGTAGTATGACTATATGTCTATGGAAGTCCGAATCAGGGTAGGTGTATTTGGTCTTAACCTGAGACTTGCACCGCTAATACTTGCGACAATCAATATACTTTGGTTTTGGTCGTCCAGGGCTTTAACATGTTCTATGTACGCCTTTTCTGGGTATATTGAGAATCGTAGTGCATTGGGTGAGATGTCAAGACATAAGTATCACTCCAGTCATAGTCGAGATGATGATCACGTAGGATACGAAACTGGTTCCCTTATATGCTGCAGCTATCGGGATAATATGACTAGGTCATGATTATCCAATTATAGAGACTAGTTACCAGAGATCCGATATGTGCTTTGTACGGGGCAGACACATTTCCAGCCCCAGGCCTTGCACGTGACATCTGATTCTGGATCGAAATACGCAAAACTATGTATACTACGCCTGATATGGATCGCATATTCTAGTAAGAATATTTCTGGAGAATTGGGTAGGCATGATGCTTTGCTAGAAGCTAACCATGTCTAGTAAATCGGTAAAAACATAGTACTAGGTACTTACGTGTCCGGATAGTCCGACGACCGGATTTAATGTCAACATATTCGGGGATCTCATGGGTCACTTCCCAAAGACTCACCGATGACGTATGACTCGCACTTTGTTAATCTGGGATTAATTAGATAAGAGAGAAAATTAATCTGGGATTAATTACGGAGATATTTTATCTCGGATAAAATATTAATTGAAGAGAGAAAACGATTAATTTGGAATTAATTGATAAAATAATATATTCGATATATTATACGAAATTGGATTTCGACGTGGAATTGAAATTTTATTTTAATTCGGGCGAACGAGTTAATTTAGACTTAATTCGTTAGCGACGTGAAAAGTGATTTTGCTAGGCATAATTATTTAATTACGTCGCAACGGAAAATTAGTTAATTTGGAATTAGCGAACCCGAGCCCGGGAGTGTTTACGGGCGCACTCGCATTTCGAATTCAAGTGCGGCCCACAAGTCACATCACGCGTCAAATCACATCGCACATCATTCAAGTGATGGATGTCTTGTCACTTTGAGTGATTGACAACCAATCACTATTCATGAGTGATGTGAGTTGTTGGATTGCATTTATTGCAATTTTACCTCCAAAATTATCTTAGCTTTTTGGAAAAGCTTTTGACTAATTTTGGTATATGTTTTTCATTAGGTTTTTGAAACCAAGAACAAGACATCTTCTTCTCTCTTTTCCTCTCCTCTCTCTCACGGCTTTAGGCCATTATCTTCTTCCATTTTTGGTTTTACCGAATTTAAGGAGAAGCAACATGGTGATTTTTGTGGCAAAAATTACCAAGAGCTAGCACTTAAAAGAGGACATACAAAGGTGATAGGGAATATTTTTCATGAGCATGGAATTACCATTTGTAAAGCTTGGAGCTTGAAGACACTCTTGGAGCACACTTGGAGGTGATGGCCGAAAATTTAGACCACCTTCGCCGAGAGCTTCATCACTATGGAGGAAAAGATTTTTCTTCGTCGCATCCAATCTGATCACTGTAAGTATGATTCTGCCATTATTCTTTGAGTATTCACATGTGTTTCATTGCTTGATTTGATCCTTGGGACCTTAGAGAAACCCAACACTTAGCCTGTGCTGTAGCCCAGCTCAGCCGCTAACAGTACTACTCCTAATCCAATTAGAAATTTAGTAGATCCAAAATGCTTCTTTTGCTGCCTCAGCCACAGCAATGTATTCTACTTTTATTGTTAAATCGGCAACAGTATCTTGCTTGGGAGATTTCCAGCTCACTGTTTCGTTGTTCAAACCAAATATGTACCCTGATTGTGACTTATAGTCATCTTTATCGGTTTGGAAACTTGCATCGGTGAACCCAGTCACCTCAAGTTCTCCATCTCCATATACTTAGAAAGCATCCTTAGTTCTTCTAAGATACTTAAGGATGTTCTTAACATCAATCCAGTGACCATCACCTGGATCGGCCTGATAGTGACTGCAGATGCTCAAAGCATATGAGACACCATGTCGCGTATATGTTATGGCATACTTAATCGATCTGATTGCTTAAGCGAACGGCATCCGATTCATTGAATCTCTCTCAGCTTGAGTTTTAGGACACATGTCATTAGATAGAGAGACGCCATGTGACACCGGAAGCAGCCCTTTCTGGGACTGATCATGTTGAATCTCTTCAGCATTGTCAATGTACGAGTTCTCGGAGAGTGCTAACAACTTTTAGATCTATCCCAGTAGATCCTTTTTCCTAGAATAAAGGTTGCCTCTCCCAAGAATTTCATGGAGAATTTTAATGAAAGCCAAGCTTTCACCGATTTTAGCATGGGAATGTCATTTCTTAAAGCAATACATCATCAGCATATAGGACAATCAATGTCAGTGTGCTCCCACTAACCTTCTTATATACACAAGAATTATTATCGTTTTGAATGAAACCATATACCATTATGATCTCATCAAAACGTTGGTTCCAAGAACGCAATGCTTGCTTCAATCCATAAATGGATCAATTTAACTTGCAAACCTTGTTTGTATGTTTTGGCACGACAAAATCGTCAGGCTTTTGCATATAAACATCCTCCAAAAGGTTTATGTTAAAGAAAGCGGTTTTCACGTCCATCTGCCATATTTCGTAATCGAAATATGCAGCATTAGCAAGCATTATCCGAATGGATTTTAATCATGGCAACAGGTAAAAGGTTTCCTCGTAATCGACACCATGTTGATGATGATACCTTTTCGCTACAACCCTAGATTTGTCTGTTTGTTTGTTGCCATCCATGTCTGTCTTCACCATGAAGACTCATTTGCTACCAATAGGCACAATGCCTTCTGGTACATCAACCAGTGTCCAAACTTGGTTGTATACATGAATTCCATTTCGGACTTCATGGCCTCTTGCCATAAAGCAGAGTCTATACCTTGTATCGTTTCCTCCTACGTAGCTGGTTTATTATCCTTAATATGATTAATATCTACATGAGGTGAGATGAGAAACCCATACCTCTAAGGTTGTTTTCTGACTCTCTCTGATCTACGTGGTTCTTATGTATTAGAAGATTATGGAACAATATCATTCCTGATGAACTGTTCGTGTTTTGTGAGGGGATCAGTGCCAGGAACATCCGATTTTTATCGAGTTCTACTTTCCTCCCACTTACCACTGTATTTATGAATTCCCCTAAGGAAAACCACATGGAGAGCACCAAATATTTTTTTTCTCTTGTGGGTTATGGAAATTGGTTTCCCTAGGATAACAAATTACAAATAGGCACTTATCTGATTTGGGTTCTAGTTTGGTACCATCCAAACGTTTAACATATGCCCAACATCCCCAACTCTTTAGGAATGAGAAACCCAGTTTTTTTCTTTAATGTCCATATTTCATATGGAGTCTGTCCAACAGATTTTGACAGAACCTTATTCAAAATAAGTATTGCATTGTTCAATGCGTATCCTTAGAAGGAAATTGGTAGCTCAATGTGACTCATCATTGACCTTACCATGTCTAAAAAAGTTCGGTTTTTCCGTTCAGACACACCACTCAATTGAGGTGTTCCGGAAGGAGTCCACTATGAAAGAATACCATACTCTTTCAAGTAATTGATAAACTTATTGCTCAAGTATTTACCACCACGGTCCAACCGTAATGTTTTAATACTTTTGCCAGTCTGTTTTTCTCTACTTCGTGTTGAAACTCTTTGAATATTTCAAAAGTTTCTGACTTCTGTGTCATAAGATAAACATAACCATAACGCGATTCAACATCCCTAAAGGTTACAAAGTATTCATAACCACCTCTAGCCTGGCTAGAAATGGGCCCACATACGTCACCATGAATGAGGGCTAACAGCTCAGTGGCACTTACACCTTTACTACTAAAAGGCGTTTTAAGCACTTTGCCTAATAAATTAGATTCGCAGACGTCATATGAATTAGGATCAAATCTTTCCAAGTATCCACTCTTCGAAAGTGTGGTTATACGAATCTTGTTAATGTGTCCTAGACAACAATACCACAAATAAGTCTTATTAGAATTACTCAATTTGAGCTTTTTGTTTGTCATGTTATATGTTTGAGATTCATTTATATTCAAAATATAAAGAGTATTATTAACATCTGCTGTACATATCAAAATGTTATCTTTATATACAAAACTCCCAGTGTTCCAAAAATACAAAGGTATACCCGCATCGGGTTAAACAAAATGCAGAGATGATGTTCCTAGTTAAACTAGGTACGAAATAACAGTCAGCTAATGTAATTACATGCCCCAAGGGCAGATACAAAACATAGGTCCCAACGGCCAAAACAACGACTCTCTTTCCATTTCCGACTCATAGGTCGATCTCATCTGAAGCCAGTATCTTGCTAATTAGCAGATCCTGCACACCAGTACATATTTGAGTACCACATCCAGAATTAAAATCCAATTTTTAAAACCAGTAGTGGACATTTTTGTAACAAACATACCTGAGCCGGAGCCTTGCCCTGTTGGTTTCTATTAAGGTCCCAAGATCAATAATAAGCATGAAAACATGTGTGAATAACAATCAAGAAGTTGCGGAATACTTACATCGATCGGTTAAGCGACGCGCGAGGCAACGAAACTGATTTTCTTCCTCCATGGACTGCTCGGCACTAAGCTGAATGTCCTCACTGTTTTCGGCCTTCAATCAACAATAAACAACCTCCAAGCTTCGTCATTTGATTCCCGGCTCATGGGTGGACTTCCCTATCACCTTCGCAAGTCTCATAAGTGTGCTAGCACTTGTGATTTTGCCACAAAATTCCACTCTAGTGCTTCCCACTGCTCACGTTTTTGTTGAAAACCAGTAAGCTTTTGCCCCTTGGGCGTGAAGAGTAGAGAGAAAGAGAGAAGGAGAGATGATATGTTGTTTTGTGAAATTTGTGTATCTTATACACTAATTTGAATTTCAAATTCATTTGGAATGAATTTGGCTTTTAAAAGTCAAACCATTAAAGCCAACAACCACACACATCACTCAATCACATCAATTACAAGTTGTCAAGTCACATCAGTCAAAGTGCAAGTGATTTGACGCTTGATGAGACTAGCGATTTGACGCTTGATTTGACTTGCCTGCCGCACTCGAATTCGAAATGCGAATGCGCTCGCAAATAATCCCGGGCTCGGGTTCAATAATTCCAAATTAACTAATTTTCCGTTGCGTCGTAATTAAATGATTACGCCTTGCGAAATTACTATTCACGTCGCTAACAAATTAATTCTAAATTAATTTGTTTGCCCGAATTAAAATATAATTTTAATTCCGCGTCGAAATCCAATTTCGTTTAATATATCAAATATATTAATTGTCTCGATTAATTCCAAATTAATCGTTATCTCTCTTTAATGATATTGTTAGCCCAGATAAAATATCTCCGCAATTAATCCCAGATTAACTTTCTCTCACTTCTAATTAATCCCAGATTAATTTAGAGTGCGAGTCATACGTCATCGGTGAATCTTTGGGAAGCGACCCATGAGATCCCCGGATATGTTGGCAGTAAATTCGGTCGTCGGACTATCCGAACACGTAAGTACCTCATACTACGCTTATACCGATTTACAAGACAAGGTTGGCCTCTATCAAAGCGCCATGCCTACCCAATTCTCCGGAAATATCCTTACAGGAATAAGGGATCTATATCAGGCGTAGTATACATAGTATTGCGTATTTCTGTCCAGTATCGAATGATCACGTGCTAGGCCTGGGGCTGGATAGTGTCTGCCCCGTACGAAGCACATGTCGGATGTCTGGTGACTAGTCTCTATAATCGGATAAACATAACCTGGTCATTTTATCCCGATAGCTGCAGCATTTAAGAGAACCAGTGCCGTATCCTACGTGACCATCATCTCCATATGACTGGAGTGACACTTCCGTCTCGACATCACACCCAACACACTACGATTCTCAATATACCCAGCATTGGCGTACACAGAACCTGTTAAAGCCCTGGACGACCGCAACCAAAGTATATTGATTGTCGCAAGTATTAGCGGTGCAAGTCTCAGGTTAAGACCTAATACATCTACCCTGATTTCAGACTTCCATAGACACATAGTCATATTACCAAGGGAATTCCGAGGGGTCTATCCAGAGCGAAGCTGTTCCCGTACCATCGGTAAAACACAACCTCCTATTACACTTGCATGAGTATCATATACCCAAATATATGAGAACTATGAGTTTTTTGCCCTCACAACGTGCACAAGTGTAATACCAGTCTTTTACGTATTTATCGATATCCAATCTCGATAATACTCTGACTATGGATATTTAATGATTTATCCTATGTGGACTGATACTGTCTCATATCATTCTCCGTCCAGGAACTAATCACAAGGACCTCTCATCATTTATATATCTAGGTGATCTAATCACAAATGATAAGAGTGCAAACTCCGTTGTCACATAGTTAATTTGTACAACAACACCATGATCTGTACAAATAGTGACGCTATGGGTCATAATTGTCCAACAATCTCCCACTTGGCCTATAGCCAGTCACTCGAGTGCTTGACACCGGAACTATGTACGATTGGCTCAAATTATTGAGAAATGCTTTTGTCAGCGGATTTGCATGATTATCGTATGATGCAATTTATTCGATCATCACATCACCACGATGTATGATCCGAACGGATCAAATGAATATCGAAGTATATATCTGGATCGTTGATGAGACCATTAATTCTTTAACCTGTGCTGACGCCTAGCTCAGCTACTAATAGAATTATATCTAATCTAATTAGATTTATTATCGACCCAGAAGGCTTCTATTGCTACCTCAGCTGCAGCAATAACCCGCATTTGTTGTTTATTCGGTAACAGTATCTTGCTTGGAAGATTTCTTGCTCATTGTACCGTTATTCAAACTGTATAGTACCATTTTGTGACTTATAGTCGTCTTTCTCGGTTAGGAAACTTGCTACAGTGATCCCCGTCACTTCAAGTTCTCAATCTCCATAGATTAAGACAGCATCCTTAGTTCTCTAAGATACCAACGGATGTTCTTAACTTCAATCCAGTGACTATCACTTGGATTGGCCTGTTTGTGACTTCATATGCTCAAAGCGTATGAGACACCAGGTTACGTACATTTTTCAATGTACGATTTCTCAGAGATTTTTAATGAAAGCCAAGCTTTCACCAATTTTATTTATGGGAATATCATTTCCAAGAAATGACATATTTCATTATTTATAGGACATCGATTGTCAGTGCGCTCCCACTAACCTTCTTATATACACAAAATCTTTTCGTTTTGAATTAAATCATAAACAATTATGATTACATCAAAACGACAATTCCAAGAACCTAATGCTTGCTTCAATCCAAACATGGATCGAATAACCCGCAAACCTTGTTTGCTTGTTATGGTACGACAAAACCGATAGGATGTTGTAAACATCCTCTGAAAGGTTTCCTTTTCAGGAAAGCTATTTTCCCGCTAAGTTGACATATTTCATAATGAAACATGCAGCGTTAGCAAGCATTATCCAAATGGATTTACCATGGCAACAAGTAAAAGGTTAAATCGTAATCAACACAATGTTGATAACGATACCTTTCCGTTAAAAGCCTAGCTTTATACGTTGGTATGTTGCCATCCATGTACGTCTTCCCTGAAGACTTATAAAGTACCAATAGGCAAAATGCCTTGCGGTACATCAACTAGTATCCAAACATAGTTGATATACATGGAATCCATTTCGGACTCATGACACTTTGTCATAATAGGGAGTCGATACCTTGTATCACTTCCTCATACGTAGTCAGTTGGTATTCCTCAAAAGGTTAACATCTTTATAAGGTGAGATCAGAAACCCATACCCCAGGTTGTTTTCTGACTCTCTACGACTTACGTGGTTCGTGTATTCGAAGATTAATAGTATAGTTCATCCTTGATGAACTATTTATGTTCCATTAAGATTCGGTGCCTTGAATAGTGTTACTCGATTTTCATCGAGTTTTATTATCCTCCCACTTACCACTGCATATCATATTCCTCTTAGGAAAACCGCATGGTGAGCAACATTCTAAATTCTGGTTCTCTTTGAGTAAGTACTATACTTCTGGTATCCCTAGGATAACCTACATTTGCACTTATCCAATTTGGGTTTTAGTTTGGTATCATCCAAACATATGCCTAGCATACCCAAATGTTCAGGAATGAGAAACCCGGTTTCTTTCCCGTTCATATCTAATATGATATCTGTCAAACAGATTTTATGGAACCTTATTCTAAATAAGTTTTGCACTGCTTATGCTTATCCGTTGAAGGAAATGGTAGCTCAGAGCGACTCATGATTAACCTTATCATGTCCAAAAAAATTCGATTATTCAGTTCGGACACACCGTCACTTTGACGTGTTCCGGGAGGAGTACTCTTTGAAAGAATACTTTACTCTTTCAAGTATATTAGAAACTTATTGCTTAAGTAATTTCCATTACGGTCTTACCGTGACGGTTGGATACTTTAGCCGATCTGTTTGTCTATTTCATGTCGAAACTTTAAAAGTTTCATATTTGAGTTCTTCAAAAGAAACACACAACCGTTACGCGATGCCACATCCGTATAGGCTACGAAATATTCATATCCACATCTAGCCTAGCTAGACATGGGCCCACTTGCTTCACTATGAACTAGGGCTAATAGGTCGGTGGCATTTGCACTTTTACCAAGTAAAGAGTGTTATAGGCACATTGCCCAATAAACTAGATTCGTAGACTTTATTTGATTAGAATCAAATTAGTCCGAGTACCCACTCTTCGAAAGTGTGGATATACGAGTCTTGTTTGATTGTGTGTCCCAGACAACAATGCCACATATGTTTCTCCTGATCAAATCAGTTTGAGCTTTGTTTGTCATGTTATATGTTTGAGATTTATTTATATTCAAAATATAAATGTTGTTATTCACATCCAATGTGTTTATCTCAATATCATCTTTATATAATGAAACACTTTAGTGTTCTAGAATATAAAGGTAAATCCGCAACGGATTAAACATTGATATAGAGATAATGTATCTAGTCAAACTAGTTACATTATAACAGTTTCTAAATTTAGGTGCACACCCGAAGGGTAGTTCCTAAACTTAGATATCTACGGTTAAAATAGCGACTTTTATCCCGTTTCAAATTCGCAGATAAATCTCTATTGAAGTCAGTATCCTGTTCAAAACAGATTCTGAACATCAATACATATATTTTATGTACCACACTAAGTATTTAAAATCTAATTTTAATACTAGTAGTGAACATAATCTTGACAAACTATTTGAAGTCAGAGCCTTGCTCGTTCTTCAATTCCTTCATTCTGCTGTTTGTCCAAACAGCAGTCACGCTTCTGCGATCCCGTTTGCCACATTTAGGCAGACATTTTGGGATATGTCCTTTATCTTCCCAGAAGATTATAATGATTTTGCCTTTGCCAGTTTCAACACTCCAGAAGCCTTTGGCCAAGCCTTGGCCTTCTAGAATGTCGAAGTAAGGTGCGTCTTGCGCTACTTGCCTAATTGCAAACTTTTGACTTTATCTCATTGAGAATAGTCATTAACCCTCCAAGAGTTATTATTGCAATTTTAGTACTTCTAAAATCTAAGTAGATTTAAGAAGATCCTTCAATTTCATTATCATACTTTAAGGATCTAATCCTTAGTTTTGATTCAGAAATTAAGGAGTCTACTACTGCGGTAAGTATAATGGATTAAGCACTAAAGTTATCATCACAAAAATCTTCCAAAGATTATGCTCTACTATTTGCTTAACTCCGGGCTTAGGCATAATATGTTATTTTATCAAATAAAGTAACTTATTATTTTCCAGGACCATCCTGAAATTATTCCCAATTTGAAAATTAAACCAGTTAAATACATTTTCCCTAGGATTATGTATTAAACGTCAATCTTTCAATTTCATCTTGATTTTAATAGTCCAACTATCTAATCAACGATTAAGGTACTATTTATTATATGATTACAATAGTCCAACTATTTAATCAACTATAATTTAATAGATTAAAATCAATTATATTGATTACTATCATCCAATTATAAAATCAACTATAAATGAATGTTTTGATATATAGTCCAACTATTAATTAAAACAACAATTTAAATATTAGTCCAACTAACATTTAATTATTAGACGAATGATATTTGAATGAGCGTTTATGAAGTAATTAAACGAATATTGCAAATTCAATTCTCGGCCTCCCACTATTTTTCGGCGAGCCTCTAACCATCTGTCGAGTACTCGGGAAACTGTGTTTCCTAGTGGGCTAGGATCCCGTTAAATATCACACAATCTTGACTTTGGCCAACAAATTGTATGATAATTAACTAGGTAGATCTCTAAGATCGATTGGATCCAATCCAATTCCTAGATCCGGTAGGGGGACATCCAAGTCCGAAACATATATCTTATATATGCCAATACATCCAATGTATTACCTAACCTTTTTCCTCTGAATCAACTAAGCCTTGGCTTTGGCACAACAAACATAGTGATCCTAGTTAAGCGCGACCCATTGACCATGGAAAGCTTCGTAATCAATGTCGATGGACAAGAAGTGGTCTTGACTTTGGCCAACAAACCACAACTTGGACAAGACACCAATATGGAACAAAACCTTCGTGATTCAAACACATCCTCGACGGACAAAGGCCTTGACTTTGGCCAACAAGCCAATGTCAGTCTCGGATCTTGAGTGAGAATCACTCAATGGAAGGAAAAACGCTTAATATTTTGCGAGGGTTTTTCGAGTGCAAATTGGCAACCAATTTATTATCTTTGTTATGGTCTCATCATCATACACCCTTAGACATGCATTCTAAACACATAATAAAGCGCGTATAATAAAGTAATAATGATATGCGGATGGATACGTTAGCCATTTATCCTAGATCAAATCTCTCAATTTCTCTCTCCCGCTAGAACATGTATTTACTTCTACCCGTTACACTACACTTCTAAAGAAACCTCATTTACATTGAGGGGAATATGTGAGAAGAGAATACAAAGAATATGAGGTAATAAGGCTGGACACGCAGGTCCAATTAATAAATCAAATTTATTACAAAAATTTCTAAAATTGCCCCACCCATCTAATATCCATCTGATATACATTATTCATGCATCGCAACCATGTATTCACACAAGCATGTTATCAATCAATCTAATCAAATTAATTAATCTGATAATTAGTGATCATCCAATGTTCAAACAACGATTTGATTTTGCTCGAGTCAAACTCGTTTGCGAATAAGTACTCAAAGTACGAATTCTCGAATTAAATTAAACTACATAATTAAATCCAATTTAATATGCATTCAATTCTAATTCACTATTTAATTCCAAATTAAATACTACACTTTAATTACGAACCTTTACGACTTAAATTCCAAATTTAATCGTTACGGGTCTCAAAGCCCGATTAACGTCCAACGTCAATTTAATTAAAGTCCAATGGGCTTTTAATTAATTTCTTAAGGCGTGGACTTTTGGTCAACTCGGGTCAAACCGAATAACCAAAATCCAATCCGGGATTTACCCCATAAGCCCAGAAATCAATTTAGGGCCCATTAGGCCCAATTAAACTTTAAAGGTCCATTAAGTCGCATTTGGGCTTTATGGAGCGGTTTTGGGCCCAATTAGATCCAACCAATTTTGCCTAAACCCAACTTTGTACAACAAAGCCCAATAAGCCCATTTACAACATTAAAGCCCAAATCCAATTTTAAGGCCCAATTAATTAAATACAAAAATCCAATTTCACATTTAATTAACCTAAAGTGTATATCATGATTAATCACCCAAATTAACATTTCTAAAACATCAATTTATACAATTAATCATGCTCATTTACATCAATTAGTGTCCAACACATTTTGAAAAAATCAAACACATTTACATGCTCTAAGTCTCGGCCAAGGGAGGGGATTTGTGTACGATTCGAATTCAATCCAATTAATTCCACAATCGACATTAAATCACATTCTCGAATGATTCTAACTCATCCAATGAATCAAAAAATAAAAAAATCCAAGACATTATAGGGCTTCCAACTTTCGGCCAAGCTAAGTATTTTGGGCAAAAATGTTCCAAACAATTTTTCAACAAATTGATCCAATCAATCATCATATAAAAACATCAAGCATACTTAATCATCCAATTTCATAATTCATGCTCAAAATCAATTTTACCCAAATTTTAAGCCCTAAACATTTCATGGCTCAAACCTTGCTCTAGATGCCATTGTTGGTTTCTATTAAGGTCCCAAGATCAATAATAAGCATGAAAACATGTGTGAATAACAATCGAGAAGTTGCAGAATACTTACATCGATCGGTTAAGCGATGCGCGAGGCAACGAAACTGATTTTCTTCCTCCATGGACTGATCGGCAATGAGCTGAATGTCCTCACTGTTTTCGGCCTTCAATCAACAATAAACCAAGCTCCAAGCTTCGTCATTTGATTCCCGGCTCATGGGTGGACTTCCCTATCACCTTCGCAAGTCTCGTAAGTGTGCTAGCACTTTTGATTTTGCCATAAAATCCCACTCTAGTGCTTCCCACTACTCACGTTTTTGTTGAAAACCAGTAAGCTTTTGCCCCTTGGGCGTGAAGAGTAGAGAGAAAGAGAGAAGGAGAGATGATATGTTGTTTTGTGAAATTTGTGTATCTTATAACACTAATTTGAATTTCAAATTCATTTGGAATGAATTTGGCTTAAAAAGTCAAACCATTAAAGCCAACAACCACACACATCACTCAATCACAAGTTGTCAAGTCACATCACTCAAAGTGTCAAATGATTTGACGCTTGATGCGACTAGCGATTTGACGCTTGATTTGACTTGCGTGCCGCACTCGAATTCGAAATGCGAATGCGCTCGCAAATAATCTCGGGCTCGGGTTCGCTAATTCCAAATTAACGAATTTTCCGTTGCGTCGTAATTAAATGATTACACCTAGCGAAATTACTATTCACGTCGCTAACGAATTATTCTAAATTAATTCGTTTTCCCGGATTAAAATCTAATTTTAATTCCTCGTCGAAATCCAATTTCGTTTAATATATCAAATATATTAATTTCTCGATTAATTCCAAATTAATCTTTGTATGTCTTTAATTGATATTTTATCTCAGATAAAATATCTCCGCCATTAATCCCAGATTAAATTTCTCTCTCTTCTAATTAATCCCAGATTAATTTAGAGTGCGAGTCATACGTCATCGGTGAATCTTTGGGAAGCGACCCATGAGATCCTCGGATATGTTGGCAGTAAATTCGGTCGTCGGACTATCCGAACATGTAAGTACCTCGTACTACGCTTATACCGATTTACAAGACAAGGTTGGCCTCTATCAAAGCGTCATACCTACCCAATTCTCCGGAAAAATATCCTTACAGGAATAAAGGATCTATATCAGGCGTAGTATATATAGTATTGCATATTTCTGTCCAGTATCGAATGATCACGTGCTAGGCCTGGGGCGGAATTGTGTCTGCCCCATACGAAGCACATGTCGGATGTCTGATGACTAGTCTCTATAATCGGATAAACATGACCTTGTCATTTTATCCCGATAGCTGCAACATTTAAGAGAACCAGTCTCGTATCCTACGTGACCATCATCTCCATATGACTGGAGTGACACTTCCATCTTGACATCACACCCAACATACTACGATTCTCAATATACCCAGCATTGGCGTACACATAACCTGTTAAAGCCCTGGACGACCGCAACCAAAGTATATTGATTGTCGCAAGTATTAGCGGTGCAAGTCTCAGGTTAAGACCTAATACACCTACCCTGATTTTGGACTTCCATAGACATATAGTCATACTACCAATGGAATTCCGAGGGGGTCTATCCAGAGCGAAGCTGTTTCTCGTACCATCGGTAAAACACAACCTCCTATTACACTTGAATGAGTATCCTGTACCGAAATATATGAGAACTATGCCATTGTGCCCTCACAACGCGCACAAGTGTAATACCAGTCTTTTACGTATTTATCGATGTCCAATCTCGATAATACTCTGACTAGGGATATTTAATGATTTATCCTACGTGGACTGATACTGTCTCATATCATTCTCCGTCCAGGAACAAATCACAAGGACCTCTCATCATTTAGATATCTAGGTGATCTAATCACAAATGATAAGAGTGCAATATCCTTTGTCACATAGTTAATTTGTACAACAACACCATGATCTGTAAAAATAGTGACGCTATAGGTCATAATTGTCCAACATGCCCGTCTTTACTTCCTTCAACTCCACCTTGTACTCACAGCAGTCACGCTTCCAGTGACCCCATTTGCTACAATATAGGCAGACGTCTTGGGATATGTCCTTAGTCTTCCCAAAAGACTTTGATGATTTAGCCTTGCCTTTCTTCATCCTTTTCTTCACACCCCCAGAAGCCTTCGGCCAAGCCTTGGCCTTCTGGGATGTTGAAGTAAGGTGCGCCTCGTGCTTCTTGCCATTTAGAAACTCTGGCTCTACTTCTTTCAGCATCGCCATTAACTCTCTAAGTGTATTTTCTTGGTTCATCATGTTATAGTTCATGACGAACCCGCCCCAGCAGTTTGGCAGAGACTGTAAGATCAAATCTATGGAAGTCTCAGCCTCGAAGGTTATGCCCAGCTGACCTAGCTGTTCGATGTCAGCAATCATCTGTGACACATAGTGCTCGACATATATACCCTCTGACATACACGAGCGAAAGAGCTTCTTTCGTAACTCATGCTTCTGAGATCTAAGATTAGACCTGTGAAGATCCTTCAATTTCAACATCATACTATAAGGATCCAATCTTTTATTCTGACGATGAAATTGAGGAGTCATTGTGGCAAGCATTACGGATTGAGCGCTAAAGTTATCATCACGATGAGTCTTCCAAAGCTCATGCTCTACTATTTTCTCAACTCCGGGCTCAGGCCCGAGAGGTTTCCCTATGACATAGAGTAACTTCTCAGCTCCCAGGACTATCCTGAGGTTCATCTCCCAATTCGGAAAATTTGAGTCGTTAAAGACATTATCGCCTATGATGATGTCCCTAACGCTAATCTTTCCAGCCATCTCGATTGCAATAGTCCAACTATCCAATCAACGATATCGGGTACACTCAAAATGTAATGGTTACTATAGTTTAACTATATAACCAACTACAAGTGGAGTAGTGTGAAAACAGTCTAACTGTTCAATGAAAGCAATATTAGATATTAGTCCAACTAATATAATTATAACAACGATAAATAAATTAAAAGAGCGCGTGTAAGCAAGTATTAATCGAAATTACAAATTTAATATTGGCCTCCCACTATTTTTCGGCGAGCCTCTAACCCTCTGTGGATTACTTAGGAAACCCAGTTTCCTAGTGGGCTAGGATCCCGTTAAATAGCACACAACCTTGACTTTGGCCAACAAGTTGTATGAAACTTAACTAGGTAGATCTCTAAGATCAATTGGATCTCATCCAATTCCTAGATCTGGTAGGTGGACCTCCAAGTCTAAAACATGAATCCAATATATCATCCTAACCTTTTTCCTCTGAATCAACTAAGCCTTGGCATTGGCTCAACAAGCTTAATGATTCCAGTTAAGCGTGACTCATTGACAGTGGGAAAGCTTCGTAATCCACGTCGATGTACAAAAGTGACATTGACTTTGGCCAACAAGTCAAACTGCCCAAGACATGCAATATATAACAAAGCTTTCGTGGTTTAAACACATCCGCGATGGACAATGATCTTCACTTTAGCCAACAAACCAATGCCAATCTTGGATCTTGAGAGAGAACCACTCAATGGAAGGAAATCATATAATATTAAAGCGAGGGTTTTTCGTGTAAATTTGCAACCAATTTATTATCTTTGATTAGGTCTCATCATACACCCTTAAACATTCATTCTAAAAGCATAATAAGGAGCGATAAAATTAATAATGATATGCGGATGGATATATAATACAATTTGTTCCTAGAACAAATGACTCTCTCTTTCCTCTCTCCCGCTAGCACTTTACATACTTCTACCCAATTACATAATATATTAAAGAAACCTCATTTGCATTGAGGGGAATTGGTGAGAAGAGAAATACAAAGAGATAAGGAGGTGAAAGGGTGGACACGCAAGTCCAATTTAATAAATAAGTACCATACTTACAACAATTTCCAAAATTGCCCCAACCCTTCTAATATCCATCCGATATACATTATTCATACAAATACATCCAAGTATTCACACAAAGCATGTTGTTCAATCAATCTAATCCAATTAATTAATCTTTGAATAATGACCATCCAATGTTCATACAACGATTTGATTTGCGCGAGTCTAACTCGTTTAAGAATAAATACTCAAAGTACGTATTATTGAATTATATCAAACTACAATTTCAAATCCAATTTAAATTGTATTCATTACTAATTCATATTTAATTCCAAATTAAACAATTAAACTTATAATAGTGCCTTTTAGACTTGGATTCCAAATCCAATCTAAATGGGTCTCAAAGGCCCAATTAGCATCCAATACTATTTAATTAAAGAAAAATGGGCTTTCAATTAATTCTTTAGGCATGGGCTTTGGCCATTATGGATCCAACCCAAGATGCCAAGGCCCAAGTTAGGAATCACCCTATGCCACAAAATCAATTTAGGCCCATTAGGCCCAATTAAATTTTTAAAGGCCCAGAAGTCATATTTGGACTTTATGGAAATGGTTTTATTCCCTATTGGATCCAACCCAATTGTCCAAAACCAAACTTGGCCCAACCAAGCCCATTAGCCCAAATATAACAAATTAGCCCAATCCAATTTAAAGACTAATTTATTATTAACATAATATTCCAAATATCACATTAATTTAATTAAAGTGTAATTACCATAATTAATTGATTAATTTAATATTTCCAAAACATCAATTAATCAAATTAATCATACTTTAATTCTCAAATTCATGTCCAACATAAAATTGAGGCAAAATCAATCCATTCCAACATGCTCAAGCTCACGACAATACATGAAATTAACATCCAATTTTGATTTCAATCCAATTAAATCAACAACTAATATTCAATTTCATGCCAATTAACTTATCCAATTGTCAAATTTCAAAATTTTCCATGAGCATTTCTAGGGCATACATTCGGCCATGCTAAGGAATTGGGGATTTTTTTATCCAATCAATTTATCAAAAATCCAATGATGCACAAATCCAATTCATTATCATCTAAACACAACCAAACAACCAATTTCAAATTTTCACACACCAAGCATAAAATTCCCAAATTAAAGTTATGAACCCTAGAATTTAAAATCAAGTTTAGGTGGCTCATGATACCATTGTTAGTGTCCTCGACATGCCCAAGGATCATAAACAAGATTTATGTGTGAATAAAATCAATGAAAGTTGCGGAAGACTTACAATGATCGTTGAGGAATTTCAAAAATTTCTCCTTGAATGTTGAGGCTCCAAGCATTGTGAATGAGTTCCAAACTCTTAGGTGAGTTTCCCTATCACCTTAAATTGACTCCCAAAGTGCTAGCTTTGATAAAAAAAAATTGAAGCAAAATTTCACCTCCAAGAAGCAAGATATTCGGCCAAGAGAGGCAAGAGAGAAGATGAGTAGTGTTGTTTCCAGAACAATTAGATTCTAAAACTTGGTTTACTTGGTTGGTGTGTTGGTTTAATACATCCAATTTATTAATGCCAACAACTTCTATCGAGTGTCAAACAATTGATGTAAGTCTTGGGTCCAACCACTTTAAATTCCAAATTAAAGTTGGCTTATCCAACACACAACTTAGCTTTGGGTCCGGGTTCGTTTAATCCGATAAAACGAATTTCCCGTCATGACGGAATTAAATCCAATTTAATTAAATAATAACACCCAGAAAAATCATTACGGAACTCGCTTACGAATTAATTCCAAATTAATTCGTTCGCTTGAATTAAATCCAATTTTAATTCTGTATTGAAATCCTATTTCAATTAATATATCCAATATATTATTTTAGCCCAATTAAATCAATTAAATAGAAAAATCCAATTTAACTATTAAATTTATTTTACCAATTAATTCCAAAGTAATCGCGTTCTCTCTTCTAGACGAATTTAATCCCAGATAAATTATCGCCGTAATTAATCCCATATTTATTTTCTCTCTCATAATTAATCCCAGATTAATTATGTTCGAGTCAAATGTCATCGGTGAATCTTTGGGAAGCGACCCAAGAGATCCATGGATATGTTGGCAGTAAATAAGGTCATAGGACTATCCGAACATGTGTGTATCTAGTACCACTTTCTTACCTATTTATAATACATGATTGGCTTCTAGCAAAGCACCGTGCCTACCCAATTCTCCATAAATATTCAACGAGGAATATATAATCTTTGTCAGGCATAGTATACAATGTATTACGTAATACGATCTAGTATTGAATGTCACATGTTAGGCCTGGGGTTGGAATTGTGTCTGCTCCGTACAAAGCATATATCATATCACTAGCAACTAGTCTTTGTAATCAGATAATCATGACCTAGTCATACTATCCCAATAGCTGCAGCATTTAAGAGTACTAGTTATGTATCCATGCATGATCATCATCTCCATATGACTGAAGTGATACTTCCATCTTGACATCACACCCAATACACTACGATTCTCAGTATACTTAGAAGAGGCGTACACAGAACCTGTTAAAGTTCCGATGACCAAAACCAAAGTATATTGATTGTCGCAAGTATTAGCGAAGCAAGTCTCAGGTTAAGACCACATACACCTATCCTGATTCGGATTCCCATAGACACATAGTCATACTACCAATGGGATTTCGAGGGGTCTATCCAGAGCGAAGCTGTTCCCGGTCCAACAGCTAACAGAACCTCTTATCACACTCGCATAAGTATCCAATACTTAAATATATGAGAACTTTGTCGTTAAGCTTCCATAACGCGAACAAGTGTAATACTAGTCTATTCCGCATTATCGATGTCCAGTCTCGATAATACTACGACTAGGGATATTTAATGAATAAACCTTTCGTGGATTAATATTGTCTCTTATCTTATTAATCTGGTACTAATCATATGGACTTTTATCATTTATATATCCAAGTAATCCAATTACAAAATGTTAAAAGAGCAATTTCCTTTGTCACATAGTTAATTTGTACAAGAACACCATGTTCTTTACAAATAGTGATGTTATGGGTCATAATTGTCTAACATTAACCAGATCATCACCGAGCTTAAGTGTAAAATAGAAATGTGTACTTATATATCCTTATGAAATGAATATGATCACTCATCAACTTAGAGCCTAGTAAAGAAAAAAACTAGTAAAGGATAGTAGTTAACAGATAGATAAATCATGAGATGGTTAGAACAGCCAAATTGATAAGTTCAGTGAAATATAGATAAGAAGAATGAGATAAACTGGTTCTAAGCCACAATCAATTAAGCTAAGAAACCCTTAAAGAAGTAAATGACTTAGAAGTATAAAGGAAATATGGAGAATGAATCTTCGGATTAAAGTGAGTAACTTATAAGAATCTCATGTTATCAAGAAGAAAAACATTATCTAAAGTGTACCACCTAAATCAAAGATTTAGTGGGAGATGTCATAGATGACCAAATCAGATAGAGGTTTCAAGAAAGTAAAGAAGTAAGGAGTTTAAGAAATTGAGACACGAAAGAAACCATTATAGCAGAGCAAGTCTCTTAGGAAAGATATCAAAGAGAGTATAGCAGTACCCAGAGAAAGAAAATAGCGACTTCAGAGGGCTAAGCAACAGAAACTAACAGGAAGAAGTAAAGAGGCCGTACGAGGAAGTTTTTAGGGAGCATGGCTCTAGAAGGATTTTACTGAAGATGTGGAATGATCGATTTTTGAAAATGATCAGGAGTTAGGTAGGAGAAGGCAAGCCAGACAAGTTTTAGCAGTAGTACCCCAGTGTAGGAAAAGACACTGGACATGTAAACACGAGAGTCATAGGCTCCTAGATAAAAAAATATGTGCCACTAGATCACCATAAACAAAAGAGCCTCAAGATAAGTTCCCGCCCTCCCAACCCTCATTAAACAGTAACAACGAAGATAGACATCGAAGTTCGTCTCAAGACATCCACAGAATCAAGAGAATGCGTGGTTGAAAGAGATTGGAATAGAAAACCTTTAGATATAATACAAGAACAGAATAAAAGAGGAAATATTTCTAAGTGAGAGATCTAGAAGAGAAGTTATCTAGATGAAATTATGAACATAGAAAGTACTAGTTAAACAGTGACGAGGATCAAAAAGAACAGTGTTAAAAATGAATGGAGAAATATGAGAGATGACATCCTTCAAATAAGGAAGCAGAAACATAGGTCAGACTGTTGGGTTTCTACTATAGTCCCAAGATCATTCAAGCAATGAAAATCATGTGAATACATTAAAGAAGTATGGCGGAATCATACTTACAATGAGCGGATGGTGAAGATGATGAACACAAAAATTTTCTCCTCCATGAAGCTCTCTGCCAAGCCTAAATTTGTGCTCCACCAAGATTCGGTCAACCTCCTCTTTGTGCTCCATGGATTTTCGGTCAAGCTCCAAGCTTGGGAATGGATTCCATGCTCAAGGGTTTGTTTCCCTATCACCTTTGGATGACTCTTTAGTATGCTAGCACTTGGAAACATTTGCCACAAATTCTTCCTAAGCTTCTTGCATCTCTCGGTATTTTGAGAGAAAAATGGCCTAAGGCCGAATGGAGAGGGAGAAGAAGAGAGAAGATGAAGTGTGTTGGTTTTAAAACAACGATTAAATATTAGTCTAACTAATATATATTTATGTATTGACGAAAAATTAAAATGAGTGCGTATTGGCAAGTATCTAAACGAAATTGCAAATTTAATACTTGCCTCCCACTATTTTTCGGCAATCCTCTAACCCTCTGTTGAGTACTCGGGAAACCTTGTTTCCTAGTGGGCTAGGATACCGTTAAATAACACAAAACCTTGACTTTGGCCAACAAGCTGTATGATATTTAACTAGGTAGATCTCTAAGATCAATTGGATCTCATCCAATTCCTAGATCCAGTAGGTGGATATCCAAATCCAAAACATATATCTTATATATGCCAATATATCCAATATATTTTCCTAACCTTTTTCCTCTGAATCAACTAAGCCTTGGCTTTGGCACAAGAAACTTAATGATTCCAGTTAAGCGTGACACATTGACCTTGGAAAGCTTCGTAATCGATGTCGATGGACAAGAAGTGATTTTGACTTTGGCCAAAAAATCACAACTTGGACAAGACACCGATATGGAACAAAGCCTTCATGATTCAAACACATCCGCGATGGACAAAGGACTTGACTTTGGCCAACAAACTAGTGCCAATCTTGGATCTTGAGTAAGAATCACTCAATGGAAGGAAAAATGCTTAATATATGTTGAAGGTTTTTGCGTAATTGGCAACCAATTAATTATCTTTGTTATGGTATCATCATACACCCTTAAAGATGCATTCTAAAAGCATAATAAGGCGCGATAAATAAATTAATAATGATATGCGGATGGATATATAAAACAACTCGTTCCTAGAACAAATCTCTCTCTTTCCTCTCTCCCGCTAGCACAAATCTTACTTCTACCCAATTACATAACACTTCTAAAGAAACCTCATTTACATTGAGGGGAATATGTTAGAAGAGAAATACAAAGAATCAAGAGGTAATAGGCTGGACACGCAGGTCCAATTGAATAAATTCTAAATTTATTACAATAATTTCCAAAATTGCTCTCACCCATCTAATATCCATTCGATATACATTATGCATACATCACATCCATGTATTCACACAAAGCATGTTATCAATCAATCTAATCCAATTAATTAATCTGAAATTAATGACCATCCAATGTTCAAACAACGATTTGATTTTGCGCGAGTCAAACTCGTTTTAAGAATAAGTACTCAAAGTACGAATTCTTGAATTATATCAAACTACAATATTAAATCCAATTTAATTTGTATTTAATACTAATTCTTTATTTAATTCTAAATTAAATAATTACACTTTATTTATTGTGCCTTTACGACTTAGATTCTAAATCTAATCTTTACGGGTCTCAAAGCCCAATTAACATTCAATGTCAATTTAATTTAAAGTCCAATGGGCTTTCAATTAATTTCTTAAGGCATGGACTTTGGTCAATATGGGTCAAACCCAAATACCAAATCCCATTTAAGGAATCACCCTTATTTGCCGAGAAACCAATTTAGGCCCATTAGGCCCAATTAAAATTAAGGGTCCATTTAATTATATTTGGACTTTATGGTTATGGTTTTGGGCCCAATTGGATCCAACCAATTAACCTAAACCAAAATTGGCCAAACCAAGCCCATTAAGCCCAAATACAACTTTACAAGCCCAATTCCAAATTAAGCCCAATTAATTTAATTACAATATTCCAAATTTCACAATTATATTAATCAAAGTGTAAAGCTATGATTAATTAACCAAATTAACATTTCCAAAATACCAATTTACATAATTAATTATGCTAATCATCAACAACATATGTCCAACATTATTGAATCAAAAATCAATTCATTTTCCATGCTTCTAAGTCACGGCAATTTAGGGTTTTATTGTCTGATTCCGAATTCAATCCAATTAAATCCTAAATCAACATTTCCCAAGTCTTTCAAACTCATCCAATGATTCAAAAAACAAAATCACCATGACTTAGGGTAACATCAAACTTTCGACCAAGCCAATAATTTGGGGAAAATTTGATCCAATTGAATTTTCATCAAATTGATCATGCATAACACTATGTTATCATAATACAAGCATACTCAAACAATCAATTTCATCCAAACATGCTCAAATCAATTTTACCCAATTTTTACCCTAAATCAATTTCATGCTTAAATAAGGCTCTGATACCATTGTTGGGTTTCTACTATAGTCCCAAGATCATTCAAGCAATGAAAAACATGTGAATACATTAAAGAAGTATGGCAGAATCATACTTACAATGAGCGGATGTTGAAGACGATGAACACAAAAATTTGCTTCTCCATGAAGCTCTCGGCCAAGCCCAAATTTGTGCTCCTCCAAGATTTAGTCAACCTCCTCTTTGTGCTCCATGGATTTTTGGTCAAGCTCCAAGCTTGGGAATGGATTCCATGCTCAAGGGTTTGTTTCCCTATCACCTTTAGATGACTCTTTAGTGTGCTAGCACTTGGAAAATTTACCACAAATTCTTCCTAAGCTTCTTGCATCTCTTGACATTTTGAGAATTTTTATAGAAAAATGGCCTAAGGCCGAATGGAGAGGGAGAAGAAGAGAGAGAGATGAAGTGTGTTGGTTTTGTTGTATTTTGATTTCAAAAATCAAATACCAATTCATTTTCCAAAAATTGTACAAGGCATTTAAGCCTTCTAACCACCACCATCAATCACAAGTGACTTACATCACATCACTCAAAGTGACAAGACATCCATCACTTGAATGACTAATGATGTGACGCTTGATGTGACGTGTGGGCCGCACTTGAATTCGAAATACGAGTGGGCCCACAAACACTCTCGGGCTCGGGTTCGCTAATTCCGAATTAACGAATTTTCCGTTGCGACGTAATTAAATCAAATTTAATTAAATAATTATGCCTAGCAAAATTACTATTCACATCGCAAGCGAATTAATTCTAAATTAACTCGTTCGCCCGAATTAAATTCTAAATTTAATTCCGCGTCGAAATCTAATTTCGTTTAATATATCGAATATATTATTTTATCGATTAATTCCAAATTAATCGTTCTCTCTCTAAAAATAATATTTTATCCCAGATAAAATATCTCCGTAATTAATCCCAGATTAATTTTCTCTCTCTATTAATTAATCCTAGATTAATTTTCTCTCTCAATTAATTAATCCTAGATTAATTTTCTCTCTCAAATAATTAATCCCAGATTAATAATGTGTGAGTCATACATCAACGGTGAATCTTCGGGAAGCGACCCATGAGATCCCCAGATATATTGGCAGTAAATCCGGTCGTCGGACTATCCGAACACGTACGTACCGAGTACTACATTTTTACCGATTTACAAGACGTGGTTGGCTTCTAGCAAAGCACCGTGCCTACCCAATTCTCCATAAATATTCTTAAAAGAATATGTAATCTATATCAGGCGTAGTATACGTAGTATAGTGTATGGCGATCCAGTATCGGATGTCACTTGCTAGGCCTGGGGCTGGAATTGTGTCTGCCCCGTACGAAGCACATATCGGATCCCTGGTAACTAGTCTCTATAATCGGATAAACATGACCTAGTCATAATATCTCGATAGCTGCAGCATATAAGAGCACCAGTTTCGTATCCTACGTGATCATCATCTCCACTATGACTGGAGTGATACTTCCATCTTGACATCACACCCAATACACTACGATTCTTAATATACCCAGAAAAGGCGTATACAGAACCGGTTAAAGCCCTGGACGACCAAAACCAAAGTATATTGATTGTCGCAAGTATTAGCGGTGCAAGTCTCAGGTTAAGACCAAATACACCTACCCTGATTCAGACTTCCATAGACACACAGTCATACTACCAATGGAATTCTGAGGGGACTATCCAGAGCGAAGCTGTTTCCGTACCATCGGTAAACACAACCTCATATTACACTTGCATGAGTATCCAATACCCAAATATATGAGAACTATGTCGTTCTGCTCCCACAACGTGCACAAGTGCAATATTAGTATATTCCGCATTATCGATGTCCAATCTCGATAATACTCCGACTATGGATGTTTTAATGATTAAACTTCATGGATTGATACTGTCTCATATCTTATCAATCCGGAACTAATCATATGGACTTTTATCATTTATATAACCCGGTAATCTAATTACAAATGATAAAAGGGCAATTTCATTTGTCACATAGTTAATTTGTACAACAACACCATGTTCTGTACAAATAGTGATGCTATGGGTCATAATTGTCCAACACAGACAAGTTCCATAAATAGAAAAGAGCAGGAGAAAAGATAAAAAGGTTTAGAAGAAAGATAGTTTATACGAGATGATTAAGAGAGAAAGTTCTAGTCAAGCATTTATGGAATGCAGAAAGAGATAGCCATATAAATAATCAGAGAATTATAGAAGTTGATACCCCTGCGAATAAAAAGATAGAAGCATAGATCACAAGAGTTCAGTTATAGAATAAAGTCGGATAGGAAGCAAAGACATCAGAAGAAAGGCTAGTAATAATTCAGATACGAGACGAACAATAACAGAGGTGTATAATTATAAGTCAGATTTACAATAGTAATAAGGAATAGTCAGCATAACAGATAGTAACCGTGCTTGTACCGCCATAGGAATCAAAAGTGTAGAAAAGTACACAGTTCTAGCGTAAAATACACAAGATTAGACTTACGAGGAGTATTACCAGGGGAACTACCTTGAAGAAATGTTCTAAGTATGAGAGCCGTTGATTAATAGTAAGAGTACATGGAAATATTAGTTATAACTTAAGGAAGTCCTAAACCCTTAAATAGATATATATTTGAAAACTCGAAGAGAGAAGCTCACAAGTAAACGAGGACTTAGTAAGGAGAAAAGAAAAAGATCAAATTGTCAGCTAAGATTTGGAGCCAAGAAGACGTGTAGGAAAATATATATTATAAAGTCATTAAGTTGTTACGTAATGAAGGAAGTATTGAGGTTTCAAATCAAAATAGAACTAAGATAAGTTGGGCGGCAGGTCACGAACATAGTAAAATTTTGGAATCGATAATTCATAATGATTGTTGAAATAAAGAAGGTCGAATATAGTTGGAGGTTTAGAAATAAGATTTCTTTGACACGTAAGAATAGTTTTAGTATGTGTAGGCACTACATTTTTGCATGAGCCCAATGATGAGCCTCATATGGAGGTACTACCTGAAAAGTTACAGAAGTTGCGGAAAACGAATGCCAGAGGGAAAGAAATCCTCCAAAATTAGCACCTCATCGGATTCGGACTCACTAGCTAACCTCAGATTTGCTCAGTCAGTTTCTGTTTCAAACCTTGGCCTCAGACACGCCCTTGCACCCTTCAACTTCGGCCCATGCACACTGCCCAAAGCTCATACAAAATTAAAGGTCCATTTAATTATATTTGGACTTTATGGTTATGGTTTTGGGCCCAATTAGATCCAACCAATTAACCTAAACCAAAATTGGCCAAACCAAGCCCATTAAGCCCAAATACAACTTTACAACCCCAATTCCAAATTAAGCCCAATTAATTTAATTACAATATTCCAAATTTCACAATTATATTAATCAAAGTGTATAGCCATGATTAATTAACCAAATTAACATTTCCAAAATACCAATTTACATAATTAATTATGCTAATCATCAACAACATATGTCCAACATTATTGAATCAAAAATCAATTCATTTTCCATGCTTCTAAGTCACGGCAATTTAGGGTTTTATTGTCTGATTACGAATTCAATCCAATTAAATCCTAAATCAACATTTCCCAAGTCTTTCAAACTCATCCAATGATTCAAAAAACAAAATCACCATGACTTAGGGTAACATCAAACTTTCGACCAAGCCAATAATTTGGGGAAAATTGATCCAATTGAATTTTCATCAAATTGATCATGCATAACACTATGTTATCATAATACAAGCATACTCAAACAATCAATTTCATCCAAACATGCTCAAATCAATTTTACCCAATTTTTACCCTAAATCAATTTCATGCTTAAATAAGGCTCTGGTAGCATTGTTGGGTTTCTACTATAGTCCCAAGATCATTCAACCAATGAAAAACATGTGAATACATTAAAGAAGTATGGCGGAATCATACTTACAATGAGCGGATGTTGAAGACGATGAACACAAAAATTTGCTTCTCCATGAAGCTCTCGGCCAAGCCCAAATTTGTGCTCCTCCAAGATTTGGTCAACCTCCTCTTTGTGCTCCATGGATTTTCGGTCAAGCTCCAAGCTTGGGAATGGATTCCATGCTCAAGGGTTTGTTTCCCTATCACCTTTAGATGACTCTTTAGTGTGCTAGCACTTGGAAAATTTACCACAAATTCTTCCTAAGCTTCTTGCATCTCTCGGCATTTTGAGAAATTTTTATAGAAAAATGGCCTAAGGCCGAATGGAGAGGGAGAAGAAGAGAGAAGATGAAGTGTGTTGGTTTTGTTGTATTTTGATTTCAAAAATCAAATACCAATTCATTTTCCAAAAATTGTACAAGGCATTTAAGCCTTCTAACCACCACCATCAATCACAAGTGACTTACATCACATCACTCAAAGTGACAAGACATTCATCACTTGAATGACTAATGATTTGACGCTTGATGTGACTTGTGGGCCGCACTTGAATTCGAAATACGAGTTGGCCCACAAACACTCCCGGGCTCGGGTTCGCTAATTCTGAATTAACGAATTTTCCGTTGCGACGTAATTAAATCAAATTTAATTAAATAATTATGCCTAGCAAAATTACTATTCACATCGCAAGCGAATTAATTCTAAATTAACTCGTTCGCCCGAATTAAATTCTAAATTTAATTCCGCGTCGAAATCTAATTTCGTTTAATATATCGAATATATTATTTTATCGATTAATTCCAAATTAATCGTTCTCTCTCTAAAAATAATATTTTATCCCAGATAAAATATCTCTGTAATTAATCCCAGATTAATATTCTCTCTCTATTAATTAATCCTAAATTAATTTTCTCTCTCAATTAATTAATCCTAGATAAATTTTCTCTCTCAAATAATTAATCCCAGATTAATAATGTGCGAGTCATACATCAACAGTGAATCTTCGGGAAGCGACCCATGAGATCCCCAGATATATTGGCAGTAAATCCGGTCATCGTACTATCCGAACACGTACATACCGAGTACTATATTTTTACCGATTTACAAGACATGGTTGGCTTCTAGCAAAGCACCGTGCCTACCCAATTCTCCAGAAATTTTCTTAAAGGAATATGTAATCTATATCAGGCGTATTATACGTAGTATAGCGTATAGCGATCCAGTATCGGATGTCACTTGCTAGGCTTGGGACTGGAATTGTGTCTGCCCCGTACGAAGCATATATCGGATCCCTGGAAACTAGTCTCTATAATCGGATAAACATGACCTAGTCATAATATCCCGATAGCTGCAGCATATAAGAGCATCAATTTCGTATCCTACGTGATCATCATCTCCACTATGACTGGAGTGATACTTCCATCTTGACATCACACCCAATACACTACGATTCTCAATATACCTAGAAAAGGCGTACACAGAACCGGTTAAAGCCCTGATCGACCAAAACCAAAGTATATTGATTGTCGCAAGTATTAGCGGTGCAAGTCTCAGGTTAAGACCAAATACACCTACCCTGATTCGGACTTCCATAGACACACAATCATACTACCAATGGAATTCTGAGGGGTCTATCCAGAGCGAAGCTGTTTCCATACCATCGGTAAACACAACCTCATGTTACACTTGCATGAGTATCCAATACCCAAATATATGAGAACTATGTCGTTCTGCTTATTATTCATAACGCGTTGCCCAAGTGTTCAACGAGTACACTTCATATTGTGGGACTCTCTAAGTTTAGGTTTATCCATCACGAAATCCAATTTCGTGTCCATAATTCACCCACACATGAATTATGACGACCACGGATAATCTCGCTAAACTATGCAAGTCGAGGTCATTGCATACGTATAATCCCTCCCCGTCACGACTATCCATATTATACCTGGGATATAGATAAGAAAGTCAAATCCGTTCGGTATAATATAGTCGACTTTCAATTTACTATCTCTAAATAACACTCTGAACTGATTTCCGAAGTTATACCACGGCCGTGGATTTACTAGATCGCAAACACGTGTAGGATGTCTATGCCATGTACACAGGACTGGCGGATCCTCTCTTAATACGCACTGGATATCATGAGCATCAGTCCACACCCAACGAATAGGTGGAGGTCTGATCTAAATAACTCATATATCCCACTGTGGTGTCTCAAGTCAAAGGACGACTATGCTCGCTTAACTCGAGAAGATTCCTATTGACGTTGGTGTACCATCTATTAGGAAATATTCAGTGAGTCGTTCAGTGTTTATCAAATAAACACCTACATGTCTATACGAGTCTCCCGAGACTCATGGTTCATTGGGATAAACCATCGGACCAAGTCACGATATACGACATGTACTGGTCTCAGCAGAGATTGTACTAACCGACCTGTGTTAGCAAATCTTGACCAGGAACTTTATTTAAGGATATACATCTTATAGTGCGCTTCCCAATGTCAATTACAAACTACGTTGTAACTGCGCAATATATTATAAATCCTATGGTCTTTGTCTAATATACACGTATCATAAAATCAAATTTAGTTTCATTTTAATCAAAATTAGATATCTAATCGCAATTAGATCGAATATGTGTATAAAAGACAAGATGTGCTACCATTAAATAAGTAATATTATGGAAAATGAAATGCTCATATTCATGAATCGGACATAAATACGATCCGGATTGGCACTCCAAGCACCAACCCTAACAATTTCTCCCACTTGCTTTAGTGCCAATCCACGGTATCATATGCACATCTTAATATGTATCACATACTCATGGCCCTCAAGAGCTCACCTATCACTCAAGAGGTAGGCAACAATAAGTAAGCCCGCTATTACAAATTGAGTCTGTCCAACAAACCCATTTGTTTTCCTTAACCAACATCATTCATATTTTGTATAATTCAAATTCCACATCAATATGACTCTGACGCTATATCAGTATTGTGCTATAGCTACTGAGTTGTCTATGTATTTAGAGATCAAATTCAAATACTATGAGACAACCGCAAGCAATACATTAATATGAAAACCTCTAATCTTTAGGGTCACTATGCAACTTCATATGTCAATAATTCATAAGTTGCAACTGATTCCACTAGTTTAATAGAATCAACAGTGACACTCTCATTACATATTTTCTGAATTTATATGACATAGACCATCTAATGTCATAATTAGGATAAAAACTAATCTGACCTTAATGGTCGTGGATTATATTCTCCATGAATAAGAAACTCGTTCTTAATATCTCAAAGATCACAAAGAACATGTTTCAAGATCCATCATATGGTCTGCAACAGATTGACTAGACATTCCAATTAATCTCTCTTTCGACAAAGGAATCATCCTTTACGAAAGATGAATACTATGTATATAAAAGACACGTTAACTGTCAAACAGCTATACTAAATGTCATACAAATAGTCTTACTGTGTCTTTTATTAGTTCATATCTAATACGCGATTAATGGGAGTATTTCACAAGTCTCTTAGTTTTATATGAAACTTTAAATCAAATATAGCAGAGACTACTCCCACTGCTTTCACGGAGAAAAGAAGACTTACGTAAACTTTTTACCTCACAAATATCTCATTATTATATTAATAATGACAATGTCGTTATGATATATAACCTTAGAAAGAAATTTGTACACTCCCACTGACCCTACTATCAAATATATATTCTTTATGCTTTGATAAAATAAGACAATATGACTGTATCAAAATAGAGAACACATATTTCTGGAAAGCTTATCTGAGTCTACAATAGGCTCTATAAGCCAATATCAAACTTTGATCTTAGCATAATACAAACTCTATGGCCATTCTAGAATGAATTATTCTAACAAAGAAATCACAACGGATCTCTTATTCGAAGAAACATTCAAGAACGCCACTTTGCATTCTTTAGCTAAAATACACAGTTTAATATCAACATTAACCAACAGATCCTTAATTTTTCAATTAGTGCGACTAGAGACATGTTTCCTCAGAATCTACAATAGATACTGAGTTTAACTTTTCTCACAATCATACTATAAAGGTCAAACCTTTATCAAGCTCACTTTGCTTTTGCTGAGCAAACAATTTGCATATTTTATGAAATATTCATAATAAAATCTTAATCAAGTTCAAAACTTGATCGTGGTAAGCTACGAACAATCTTAGATTTATGGTTCAATGCTAACTACTGAAATCGATATCAAATATCGCTCCCATTATAAATTATAGGATAATTTTCTTCGATAAGAAAACAGCAGAACTAATAAAGGTCAAATACTTCGCAAATGATTCTGACATCCTATTGGACTTACATGGAAGTTGACTAAGGGTCTTTTCATCTTATTAATTATGTAGTTCCACTTATAGTTTATCATTCTCACATTTGACTTCAATAAGTCAAGTCTTTTCTACAATCATTAACATCTTCTGATGCTACACACCAAATAATAAAATAATTTCATTACTCGGGATCGTAGAAAAGATATTATATCAAATAGAATACAATATTCTATTAAATAGAATAAATGACAAACTTTTCTTGTACCTCCGAGGCGCAAATACTTTTAATTATATAACAATTATACAAAAGAAAGTTTCAAATCTTAAACTTTTCAAGATTCAAATTTTCTACCTATACATATCATATATGTCATTGTAGAAACCAATGGAACCTTAATTAAAGTGATGAATTAATGTTACTGGAGCGTAACCCCAAGAGTATTGAAACTAATTCAGTAACACTCAATATCAACGAATCAAATCATATAAGATTCGATTACTCCCACTGACCAATTCCATCAAGATGGAATCGTGGAAGTTTAATATTGAGTAAGAATCATATTCATTAAATAGCTTTAGAACTAATTGCCATAAATTCATATGTTTGATCATATCAAACATCCTTGAATAATTCAAAGACTCACGATGAATTTTAAAAATATAGTTTTCAACACTTCAAATAGAATATCTTTGAACCAATCAAAATATTATATCCGCATTTCATCAGAAAATATTTTGAAAGTTCTCGAACCATTCAAGACGTTCAATATATATTCTTTTAGAAACATGTAACCAAGTCATGAAAATTCATTAACTAAGTTACGAAGTAAAAAAAAACTATCCAAGGCAATTTCTAATTCATTAAACTACATACTTCCAAAGTATTAGTTTAATAAATATGTGGTTCAATGACGATCATTGGTTAAATGAGATTTAATCACATCCTGAATATAATATTCATTAAATGGATAAGGATATGTGGTGTGATCTCATATCATACCATCCTTTACCATAAGGAACAAGCATCTAATGCTTATGTGATAAAAACTTATAAAGCACGGTTCTAAGTTATTTAGTTAACCAAAATATTTTCTTAATGTTTATCTTTTCATTAATGACACTACTAGTCATATTAAAATATATAACAACAGTTTATATAGAACAAGTAACTATCCAATAGTCACAAGTTCTGATATCAAATATCAAAACAGTTATTAAATATTATTTTAAATAACTAAACGGGAGATATAGTATCCAATACCTATAGTTGTCATATTGTGAGAATCAATATTCTCTATACACAACTATACACATCTCATTCCTTAAGCTTTATAATTTGCGTTCAATTATTCACAACAATTGCAAATGATTGATTAGGAAACTGTGTCAGACATGTGACTTCTAAAAGTCACTAAAGCTAAGAAACGTCATTATAAGATAAACAAATAATAATGGAGATTTCCTAATGCCAGTCAAGAATCTCGAGACATGAACTAATTCAAGTCAATTCTTACTGCATAAGAAAATATTCTTACTATATCTATATCCAAAACATATATCTATTTAGATTACTAATCGTGACTTAGTAACTGAGTCACTAACCATCTTGATTTTTCAAGAAAATCAGAACAACAGTTCCGATGGTTTGAACTAATCTAACAATATTTAAGTAACTGTCATTCTAGAACCTATTCTAGAAAAACGCAATCATAAGTAAAGTCGGAAAACATATTCAAGTAATATGCTATGTAGTGGATTAGAAGTATAATTCTATAAACAATATAGAATAATGGAAAACAAAAACAGCAAATTCCATAAAATTACACAGTGCTTTAGTTATGGATTTTTAACCCAGCAGTGTCTCCCACTACTTTACGTAATACCGTAATCCCCAACAGAGAACGGGAATACAATAATTAAATCGAATTCCATAGTGAGAGTATGATCTCATGAATATATTTCGACACACAGCTTTGGCACGATCTCGCCTACGTATATTCATTAGGTAGATAACTCATTGTCAATCACTCACCAGTGACTCCTGATTTTGGTCCTGGCCGTTTCTCATTATGACAGCTTTTGCATGTTCATAAGAAGGTGTATCAAGGCTTTACTTGCCAATGACAAACTCAAGCTACCGATGTAGTCCTAACAACTTTGGCACGTTCATGATTTCCACTTTCACTTGAATTTATCTAGTATCAATATACAACAGGCATGGATAAAATTCTATCAACTACACCCTCACTGCTTTGGCACGATCTCGGATGCAGCCATAGAAAGTTACCTATAAACCATATTGACAAGACGGATCAAGAAACATGCATCCAATACATGTTACTTTACAGCCTTATTTTAAGCGGGGATTTTCCTCAAGGAAGCATTACTCCACTCATCAAATGAAGAATTTTAATATAAATTATTTTCTAAACAACTCAATTCTACCTTAGAAAACATAACTCAATTTAACCATTAAATTTCCGTTACGTTTCCGTTAGTGTAGAACCGAAAAGTCAAGAAATATATAGATTAAATACATGTGCAAATATTAAATTGGATTACATATCATATATCAAGCATGACTAATGTAATGGATGAAGCATCAGACCTGCTCTGATACTAATTTTGTTGGGTTTTGGGTAAAGGGCGCAGTGGAAGCGCGATTCGTGCGAAATTGTAATTTTAAAACTTTTAAAATTACCGAATAAATTATTCAATATCCAATATGAATAATTTATATTTCACCTAAACATGTTTATTCGATATCAAATAACGATATAAACAACTAAGAAACGTCGCGAAACTTTTACGAAAAACATTTTCAGCAAAATGACGCAAAACGCATTTTTGACCTAACCGACCACCCAACACTTATGAGGACTGCCCAGGTCAGCCCCAATAGTGTTAGGGCAGTTCATGGGCTGCCCGAACAGTGATAAATTCACTGTTTGGACAGCCGTCACCCGTTGGCTCAAAAGTTACCCAGTAACGCCGTTTTCCGCCGTTTCCCTTATTTCAACTCCGAAACAATATCCGGCAAATGTTCCAATGCCCAAAACACATCCAATACATTTATATGACATCAAATTCATCAACATAAACCCATATTTTCCAGAACTGATCCAGAACCGAAAATGCCAATTTTCATGCTTTAAATCTAATTTTTCAAGATTAATCCAATTAATCAAAATACCAATCAAAGTCACCACACATGAACCACCTAAGAGAAATTATAGGCATTACAAGAGTGGTCATAACACTCTAGAATGGCAACATATCATCAAATGAACAAATTGGATACATATTACTATAATAGCATCCAAAACACTTCACACATGCATCATCACTTCCATATCCATCCACCAAAATCAAAAGCCCCAATTTTAACAAACAATGGAACCCTAATCAAATTAATCTTACACCAAAGAAGTCCCACCAAATATGAAGAACTCTAGAATAATTCTAGGTTATTTTAGAGTGTCTCAACAACTCTAGAATGGTAACCAGTTGTCCAACAACAAATTGAACCTAAATTACCTTAATCTAGTTCAATATATATTTACACATGCAACTAGCTTCCCAATCCATCATCCAATCCAAAAACCCCCAAAAATCTAGAAGAAAAGAATCTCTACAACCATTGCAATAACACAAGAACAATAAAGAAACAATTTTCAAGCTTAAAGAAACAAAAAGATTACCTTTAATCTTGTAATTTCTACAAACTTTGTTGTTGTGTGTGAGATTCTTCTTTATTTCTTCATTGGGCATTTTTAAGGATAAAGAAGCTAGGGGTTTTGTTCAACATCACCACCAAAAAAATAATATTAATTTTCTTATACTAAAACATCAAAGTGGCGTGAATGAGCCCTCATTTTCTTTAAAAGAAAAGTCAATTTTTTTATAAAAAAAAAATGTCAAAAGTGGCGTGAAAGGTGGGCAAAATTTGGCCATTTTGGATTTAATTTTAATCATATTAAAATGCTTGGTAATAAAGCCAACACTTGGCTTAATAAAAAATATACATTACTTTAATATATATTAGACAACAAATAAGCATGTTACACTTGTAAAGTAAAAGATAAATTATCTAATCTAATTCATTATTCGATAAATTATTTATTTACTTTTAAAGTGTCATGTCATCATATATTAATAAATGTGTATCTAATCTAATTATGTATCAAATACAAATACACATTAGAACGACCAAAATTTTCCCGACATGTGTAAATTCGTTTACCGACTAAGCAATTTGAATTAACTAATTTAATCTGATAAAATATTATGAATAATCAGTATTATTCATAACGTGTTGCCTAAGTGCTCAACGAGTACACTTCATATTTTGGGACTCTCTAAGTTTAGGTTTATCCGTCATGAAATTCAATTTTGTGTCCATAATCCACCCACTCATGGATTATGACGACCACATATAATCTTGCTAAACTATGCAAGTCGAGGTCATTGCATACATATAATCCCTCCGTCACAGGCTATCAGTATTATACTTGGGATATAGATGAAAACGTCAAATCTGTTCGATATAATACAATCGACTTTCAATTTACGATCTCTAAATAACACTCGGAACTGATTTCCGAAGTTATACCACGGCCATGGATTTACTAGATCGTAAACACGTGAGGATGCCTATGCCCTGTAACACAGACTGGCGGATCATTTCTTGATACACACTGGATATCATAAGCATCAGTCCACACCCAACGAACAGGCAAAGGTCTGATCATGGATAGATCGTTGACGTGACTGCCATCAAAGTGTGGAGGATAACTCATATATCCCACTATGGTATCTCAAGTCGAAGGACCACTATGCTCGTTCAACTCGTGAAGATTCCTATTGACGTTGGTGTACCGTCTAATAGGAAATCTTCATTGAGTCGTTCATTGTCTTATCTAATAAACAGCTACATGTCTATACGAGTCTCCTGAGACTCATGGTTCACTGGGATAAACCATCGTACCAAGTCACGATATACGACATGTACTGGTCTCAGCGGATTTTACTAACCGACCCGTGTTAGTAAATCTTGACCAGGAACTTTATTTAAGGATATACATCTTATTCTGCGCTTCCCAATGTCAATTACAAACTACGTTGTAACTGTGCACTATATTGTAAATCCTATGGTCTTTGTCTAATATACACGTATCACTGAACCAGATTCAGTTTCGATCTAATCGTAATTAGATATCTAATCGCAATTAGATCGAATAAGCGTATAAAAGACAAAAGTGCTACCAATAATTAAGTAATATTATGGAAAATGGAATTGCTTGTATTTATGAATCAGACATAAATACTATCTGGATTGGCACTCTAAGCATCAACCCCAACATATGGACCAGTGAAAGTCAATATTGTAATAGTTAAAGTACATGTCGGGTTTAAGTTGCATAAGAATCTTTACTTAAGGTTGTTAGAGTCAAAGTTACGAGAGTTTAGCATAATTAGTTCAGAGTTGTAAAAGATAAAGTTTACTTAATGAAATTAAGTTGTGGCAAATAGCTCTCAAGTGTAAGTGTGAGATTAATGTTTTTCAAATAATTAGAAAAGAAATAGAGTTAAAATAGTTTGTCAGTTAGTTAGAGGCAAAATGATTTCCTATAACTATTTGAATTTTCTTTCAGTAATCTAAAACTAGAATCCTTATTATAGCATAATCCTTTTGTAACCATTCGAATTTGCCACATAAGGTTCAAACATGATAACTGATAAGAAGAATTAATGATCTTTTCAAGAACATATACCGAAAAGTTTAAAGAGAGAGAAAGATAGAAGAAAATGCATAACTAAATAGTAAATAAAGACGTTTATACTCAGAGTAAGCCGAGATAATAGATTAAATAGAAATAGAATTTATAGTAAAGAAAATGTATGAGATTGTAGCAGTGATGAGAATAGAATGAGCAGAAACAAACATAAGAATGTCAGATAGGCTCAAACAAGGTTACTTCCCTCCTCAGAGAATCATATGGAGTAGATTCAATAACTTTTGAGATCCATGTATGCATAGCAAGTTTTCCTAATGATAGAAGGTAGATAGAAATGTAAAGAATCAAGAAATCAGGTCTAGTTGTGAAGATTCTTAATAGGTTTGATATACCTATGAGAACGTAAGGATTTCAGATACCCTAGTCTAGAATCAAGACTTAGTAAAACCGATATCATAAGAAGCACCAAATGGTTATATTAGCAAAGGAGTCCAAAGTAAGTGAAACCGTAACTTGACCATTGTCTGACCCCATAGAGGTATTGGATAAGAAAAACGTCCTAGCATGTCCATCTCATGCCTATTCTAAAAGAGGTAATGGATTAAGCCAGGGCAAACGGTAAATTAAACTAGTACAAAAGTATTGAACATTGTTTGACATTCAGACCTTATTGACCAGAATAGATAAAGGTATTTGTAAGAAGACCCAGTACCTACCATAGTATACCACGAAGTAGAAATAGAAAACCTTAAGAGATAAGTTTACCAGATAGAGATCCATCCAAACTGTAGAAAACATTAAGAGAGCCTAGTGTAGCACATATGTAGACAAGCTCGTATGAAGCTTGAAACACTAGCAAAAGTCCACAGAATAGACCAGCCATAGTAGTAACCCATATTGTTGGGTTTATCTAAGGTCCCAAGGATCATTTTCAAGCAATAAACATGTGTGAATACTCAATGAAGAATGGCGGAATCATACTCACATTAAACGGCTTTTGCGACGCGAGGAACATCAAAATCTTCAAGCTTTCATCCATGGAACCTCTCGGCATTCTACTCCATTTTTGCTCATCCATTTTCGGCCATGGTGTCCTCTAAGCTCCAAGATTTGGTTGGTTATTCCATGCCCACGGGTGGGTTTCCCTATCACCTTCGCAAGACTCCTAAGTGTGCTAGCACTCCGGAAATTTTGCCACAAAATTTCCTTATGCTCCTCCTTCATTCTCGGTGAAACCAGAAAGTTGGAAGAAGAAAAATAGCCCTTGGCCGTAAGCAAGAGAAAGGAAAGAGAGAAGAAATAATGTATTAGGTTGTTTTGTTTTCCAAAAACAAATAAGAAATATCAAATTCAAAATTTGGTAAATGACATTAAAGCCATCCAACCACCTCCATCAATCAATCAAGTGACAAGTTGTCATATCACTCAAAGTGACTAATGATTTGACGGTTGATGTGACTAATGATTTGACGGTTGATGTGACTAATGATTTGACGCTTGATGTGACTTGTGGGCCGCACTTAATTTTGAAATGCGAGTGCGCCCGCAAACACTCCCGGGCTCGGGTTCGCTAATTCCAAATTAACGATTTTTCCGTTGCGACGTAATTAAATAATTATGCCTAGCAAAATCACTATTCACGTCGCTAACGAATTACTTCTAAATTAACTTATTCGCCCGAATTAAAATCGATTTCAATTCCGCGTCGAAATCCAATTTCGTATAATATATCGAATATATTATTTTATCGATTAATTCCAAAATAATCGTTCTCTCTCTTTAAATAATATTTTATCCCAGATAAAAATATCTCTGTATTAATCCTAGATTAATTTTCTTCTCTCATCTAATTAATCCCCAGATTAATAAAGTGTGAATCATACGTCATCGGTGAATCTTCGGGAAGCGACCCATGAGATCCCGGATATATTGGCAGTAAATCCGGTCGTCAGACTATCCGAACACTTAAGTACCTAGTATTACAATTATACCGATTTACAAGACATGGTTGGCTTCTAGCAAAACATCATGCCTACCCAATTCTCTAGAAATATTCTTACTAGAATACGTGATCTATATAAGACGTGTATACGTAGTATTGCGTATTTCGATCCAGTATCGGATGTCAAGTGCAAGGCCTGGGGCTGGAAATGTGTCTGCCCCGTACGAAACACATATCGGATCTCTGGTAACTAGTCTCTATAATCGGATAATCATGACCTAGTCATATTATCCCGATGACTGCAGTACATAAGAGAACCAGTTCCGTATCCTACGTGATCATCATCTCCACTATGACTGGAGTGATACTTCCATCTTGACATCACACCCAATACACTACGATTCTCAATATACCCAGAAAAGGCGTACACAGAACTGGTTAAAGCCCTGGACGACCAAAACCAAAGTATATTGATTGTCGCAAGTATTAGCGGTGTAAGTCTCAGGTTATGACCAAATACATCTACCCTGATTCGGACTTCCATAGACACATAGTCATACTACCAATGGAATTCCGAGGGGTCTATCCAGAGCGAAGCTGTTTACCGTACCATCGGTAAACAAAAACTCCTATTACACTTGCATGAGTATCCTATACCCAAATATATGAGAACTATGTCATTATGCCCTAACAACACGCACAAGTGTAATACTAGTATTTTAAGCGTTATCGATGTCTCATCTCGATAATACTCTGACTATGGATATTTAATGATTAAACCTTCGTGGATTGATACTGTCTCATATCATCTCAATCCGTAACTAATCATATGGACCTTCTATCATTTATACATCTTGGTAATCTAATTACAAATGATAGAAGAGCAATTTCCTTTGTCACATAGTTAATTTGTACAACAACACCATGATCTGTACAAATAGTGATGATATGGGTCATAACTGTCCAACAATCTCCCACTTGGCCTATAGCCAATCACTCAAGTGTCCTACACCTGAACTATGTACGGTTCGCTCAAACTTCTGCTGAGAAAAAGATTTCGTTAGCGGATTTGCATGAATATCATCTTATGCGATTTATACGATCATCACATCGCCATGATGTATGATCCGAACGAATCAGATGAATATTTGAAGTATATATCTGGATCGTTGATGAGACCATTATTCTTTAGCCTGCGCTGTAGCCTAGCTCAGCTACTAACAGAACTATATCTAAACTAATTAGATTATTATCAATCCAGAAGGCTTCTATTACTGCCTCAGCTACAGCAATAATCCACTTTTGTTGTTTATTCGGTAACAGTATCTTGCTTGGAAGATTTCCAGCTCACTGTTCCGTTATTCAAACTTTATAGTACCGTTATTATGACTTATAGTCGTTATATCGGTTTAGGAAACTTGCAACAGTAAACCCAGTCACTTCAAGTTCTCTTTCTCCATAGTTTAAGACATCATCCTTAGATCTCTAAGATACTAAAGGAAGTTCTTCACTTCAATCCAGTGACTATCACGTGGATTGGCCTGATTGTGACTCCATATGCTCAAAGCGTATAAGACACCAGGTCACGTACATTTTTCAATGTACGAGTTCTCAGAGAGTATTAACAACTTTAAATCTATCCCATTAGATCTTTATTCCTAGAATAAAGGTTGTTTCTCCCAAGAATTCTACGGAGAATTTTCATGAAAGCCAAGCTTTCACCGATTGTATTATGGAATATCATTTCCAAGAAATGACATGTCATCATTACTTAGGACATTCACGCTCCCACTAACCTTCTTATATACACAAGAATCATATTCGTTTTTGAATTAAATCATACACCATTATGATTACATCAAAATGGTAGTTCCAAGAACGCTATGCTTGCTTCAATCCATCCATGGATCGAATTACCTGCAAACCTTGTTTGTTCATTTTGGTACGACAAAACCGTCAGGATGTTGTAAACATCCTCCAAAAGGTTTCCTTTTAAGGAAAACGATTTTGACGTTCAGCTGCCACATTTCATGAATGAAATATGCATCAGCAAGCATTATCCAAATGGATTTAACCATGGCAATTGGTAAAAGGTTTCGTCGTAATCGACACAATGTTGATAACGATACCTTTTCGCTACAAGCCTAGCTTTGTACGTTGGTATGTTGCCTTCCATGTAAGTCTTCCTTGAAGACTATATAGTACCAATAGGTACAATGCCTTGCAGTACAACAACTAGTATCCAAACTTAGTTGGTATACATGGAATCCATTTCGGAGTTCATGGCACTTTGCCATAATAGGGAGTCGATACCTTGTATCACTTCCTCATACGTAGTCAGTTCGTATTCCTCAATAAGATTGACATCTTTATGAGGTGAGATCAGAAACTCATACCTCCCAGGTTGTTTTCTGACTTTCTCCGACTTACGTGGTTCTTGTGTATTTGAAGATTATTGGTATAGTTTCATCATTGATGAACTATTTATGTACCATTAAGGAATCGGTGCCAGGAACAGTATTAATCCGATTTTCATCGAGTTTTACTTTCCTCCCACTTACTACTGCATATCGGTATCCCTCTTAGGAAAACCGCATGGCGAACAACAATTACATTGTTCTATTGTGAGTTGTATAAGTAATAAACTTTGGTTTCCCTAGGAAGACCTACAGCTAAGGCACTTATCTGATTTGGGTTCTAGTTTGGTATCATCCAAACATATGCCTAGCATTCCCAAATCTATAGGAATGAGAAAACCCGATTTCTTTCATGTTCATATCTAATATGAAATCTGTCTAACAGATTTTTATGGAATCTTATTCAAAATAAGTTTTACACTGCTTAAAGCTTATCCTTTGAAGGAAATGGTAGCTCAGAGCGGCTCATGATTAACTTTATCATGTCCAACAGAATTTGGTTTCTCACTTCACACACTGTCAAATTGACGTGTTCCGGGAGGAGTCCTCATTGAAAGAATACTATACTCTTTTAAGTATATGAGAAACTTATTGCTTAAGTATTTTCATCATGGTTGTAACATCCCGCTTTAGCAGCAATGTTACCGGCAGGAGACAGGCTAAACCCATCTCCATAAGCCTCTGATTCTACAAAAAATTCGACATGATATATTCGTAACATCATGCAACCTGACCTATAGCCAGCATCCATATACAACATAAACATAGAATCTCGGCCTCAGGCTGGAATCACAACATCAATGCAATCTAAGGGCCCAACAAATACGCTATGCAGACATAAAGACATAATACAATCAGGGCTCCGTGCCCGACAATACGTATATACAAAAACTTTTACAACATAAGCATCCGTGCTCAGCACGTCTCAACTTATACAATCTAAAACATAAACTATTAGACTCTTTATTTCCCCCAAGACCTGGTGACTGGTTGACTGCAACGCTGCTATCCGGCTCCTCCAGCTCTGGTGTCTGTGGTTGACCGATCAGGTCACCAACCTGCAAAACTAACAAACTGTTGTGGTGTGAGTCATAATGACTCAGTAAGTAACTATGCTCATAACTTGAGCGTCGAAGTCTGAATTCCATTTCTGAATTAACCTGAGTTGTCTATATGTCCATGCAACTAGGTATTAAGTCTGAGCTAACTATCTAGGTCTTGTCCATTAAACATATAACTTGTTACTGATCCTTTTATCTGATTACTCATACACTTTAAATTCTATTTATCGTTTATAGTTTAAACATCTTAATATATATATACACATATACATCAAGTTTCCATATCACTGTCAACCATGTCATTTACTAAAACTCCTTTTACTCTGATCACACATATCTCAGGTCTTATTTACTAGTTATATTTTCATACATTCTTAATATATGTGTCAAGTCTATATATCATTAACAGCCTTATCAACACCCATCACGCTTCCGCTGCGCAACTCAACTATCTTTCTACTTTCCTATTCATTCTTTGCCAGTTTGGTTTGGACACTTAATATAGTTATCTTTCTTTTATTTCATTGAAATATCATCAAATCGGTAATATAAAATATTATTTCTATTCACATACTATCATCAACCACGTACTCATGTATATAGAATCATGTTATCATACATCAATGCTTTCTAAAATGCTCATTATATGTAGACATACAATACATATAAACATCAGTCATATACTTATATGAATGTGATCACGCTATCATGCATTGACATCAACGATATGCATCTCAGATGTTTTCCAGAGCATATGACCTTTATACCCACCTTGTGAATCATAATCTACACAATATGCCATGCTTTTATGAACTATTACTTTAAAATATTTTCTGAAACACTTACACATGAATATACTAATGCTATTATGCATAATTATCATCAATATGTATTTCTAAATGATCTCCAAAATGTACGATTCATATGCATGACTTGTAAACTATAATCTGCTTTAACATGTTATGCTTTTTATAAAATATTTCTTAAAACTTTTTCTGAAAAGCTCTTTCTGAAAACTCTTTTCTGAAACTGTCTGAAAATCTTTTTATAAAACTAGGCTTGCTGAAAACATGCTTTAAATCTCTAATTTCTGAAAACTGTTTCTAAAGTATTGTATCTGAAAACTGTTTACTGAGAATCTGAAAACTGAAAATGCTTTCTTGTAATTCTCTCTAAAATCGCTTTCTAAACTCTTTTTCTGAAAACTGAAATTCTGAAATCCTTTTTCTGAAAATAGAATCTCCGCCCGTAGGCGCATCTCCGCCCGTAGGCGCATCTCCGCCCGAAGGCGCATCTCCGCCCAGGAATGTACCATCTGAGCGCTGAGGATCTAGGAGCGTCCCCCCAGTCCTCCACATGTGCACATGTGTCAAATCTGTCAATTCCAATTAGTGTACAACTGGGATGGGTCAAATCCCAAATCCCGAATCCATATGATATCCGTCAATTCCAACTGAATCTCAAGTTACATACTGGGGTGAGTTTTTCCCTCATGCCCCGAAAACCATAAAACTCATGCTTTAACATCTCAAAACTGGAAGAAACATTTTTCTGAAATATATTGTCTTTTAAAAAAAACATCTGAAACTTTTCTTTAAAAGATTTTGAATCTTTGAAAACATTCTTAACTTTTGCTCAACTGCTGAAAATCTTAGCACACATATATATATATGCATTTCTCATGCTCCTTTCTACCCTAGCCATGCTTTCTTACCGTGTCATATGTGTTCATGTACATATTCATGCAAACTCATAAATTAATGACATATGCATTCTATTCTTTACATGCTTTTATTTCGAGTTAACTCATGTTCTGTATGTCTTTTCATCCTCATCATACTTTGCATATAACACACATGATCAAACACAATCATCTCAACATTCTTATATGCTCATAATCTCATTAAACGTCACGACACATTCACGGATAACTCTCAAGTCACAACACATACCTGTAGTCCGTGCATACCAATAAATTAATAACAGATGTATATTACTCTTTATTTGCTTCCACCTCTAACTATCTTATGTTTTATATGTTCATACTATCATCAGTACACTTTACATGCATCATACATATTCTATACACATTTATTTACATCACTATCTTGCAATTTCCTAAATTCCTTTCTTAATTTCCTGTTCTAATATCAATTTAATCTTCAAATTAATACACCTACCATCACATACACATACAACCAATATAAACAAATGCATAGCTGATATATATAGTTTACTTATTCATTCACTTACTTTATCCATCAGTATATATGTTCAATATAAGTTTTCAATATCATTACTAAATTGAACTTTAGAAACAACAATACCTATAGAAACTGGATACCAGTTAGCACTTTATGCACTTCACATTTGATCCATGTTTTAATGACTTAATCTTGTTAGCCGAGGCTAGTTACATTATCATTCTTTCATTTATGAAAACACTCAAAGCTCTTGAAGATACTTTGATTTCAAAGTCATTTTCAATTTCAACCTTGGAAATTATTTACTGTTATACTCGCTGCATCATGCTCTCATTCATTCTCTGTCATTCTTAACTTGCTTTCATGTTACTGTTGTCATGAACTTGGTCAGCATGGAGAAAACAAGAAGATATTCAATGATACTATTAAACACGAAGATGTCATCTTCTTATATACACAAAAATAATCAGCACACTACGCACACCACTTAAATTTGAAATCAGGCTTCCACAACAGCAGAAAAGAAATAAAGCCAGAAGAAAGAATTACATTCATGTAGACATTGACATAATTCAAAGGGATTGATTGCAAAATAAATTCAAGCTGTTTAAATTAATTTCTCACATAGCAAAGTTTTGTAGGCTGTGAAACATCAAAAATTTGTATCAAATCTGGTGCCGCATGAAATTCAATAGGAAAGTGATTCAATAATTATCAAATATTAACTATTTAATTGTTTTCTTGAAGTTGTATATGCGACAGTAAAAAAAATATAAATTATACAAATTAGTTGGGCTTTACAGAAGTAAACCAACCAAGACTTTATTTTCTTTTTCATCAATTAGTTCTAAAAACTATTTTCCATTATCCTATCAAATTATATCCAACAAAATCCATATATAATCAGAACTATTCATTAATATCAAATTAGTTCATATTCCACACGGCAACCCACATGATGAAACTATCTCCAATTCTACTTCTAGTTTCACTACTGTTACTCTTTATGCACATGCCACCACATTTCCGCCACCATCATCAATCCCAATCCCAGATTTCATAATCAAACAAGCGCTTAAATATTTAATCTCTTTACCTATTAAAGTTCCAACTTAATTGCCTAACGACTTATATCCTAGCTCCAAAAATTCCCCAAGTCCTAGAATTATTACCAATTCCTCCCCAAAATCTAGGGATTACTGCCGATTCCTCTTTTCTCTCTATAAAATTAATTCTTTTAAATTCAGCAGATTGTTTTTTCATTCTCATGCTAGATTACCTATTTTAATCACTTAAATCATGATTCTAATTCATTCTTTACCCAAATCGAATTTGATTTCAAACCCAAATCATTAAAATCAAGGAAATCATAGACATAGTTACTTACCTTTCTCTTCCTCGGTCTGCCCTTTTTCTTCTCCTTCTCGATTCTGCTTTCTCTGTTCTCTCTTCTTTCTTTTTCCTTCTCTCGTCTCAGCTCTCTCTATTCTCTGCTCTCACCTTTCTCATCTTTTGTGGATTTCTCTCCTCTGTTCTGTTTATGTTTTCTTCTTTTCTGATTTTGTGTGTGTGTGTACTGTGTATTATGCGTGTGTGTGAGTTAATTTATGTGTGGTGTGTTTTTAATACACGTGTGAGTGTGTGGAAATATCTAAGGGTTATTAATTTTTTACAAGGCAAATCTCAAATTAATCCCTCTAGTTGGTTTTAATGAAAACCTGTAATTAATTCCATGAAAGGTTCATATTTTACCATAAAATAGTCCCCGTGTTCGGTCGCGACCTCATACGCGGAAAATAAAATTCACGCTAAAACGCTAAAATAAGCCGGGATGTTACAATGGTCCAATCATGATGTTTAATACTTTAGCCGATCTGTTTGTCTACTTCGGGCCGAAACTCTTTGAATTCATCAAAAGTTTTCCAAAAGAAACACATAACCATAACGCGATGCCACATCCGTAAAGGTCACGAAACATTCATATCCACCTCTAGCCTAGCTAGATATGGGCCCACTTACGTCACTATGAACAATGGCTAACATATCGATGGCATTTGAACTTTTACCAATTAAAAAATGTTTCAGGCACTTTGCCTAATAAACTAGATTCGTAGACTTTATTTGATTAGAATCAAATTTGTCCTAGTACCCACTCTTCGAAAGTGTGGATATACGATTCTTATTTAATTATGTCACAGACAACAATGCCACAAATAAGTCTCAACTGATTAAATCAGTTTGAGCTATTTGTTTGTCATGTTATATGTTTGAGATTTATTTATATTCAAAATATAAATATTGTTATTCATATCTAATGTGTTTATCTCAATATCATCTTTATAAAATAAAACACTTTAGTGTTCTAAAATATAAAGGTATATCCGCAACGGATTATACTCTGATATAGAGATAATGTTTCTAGTCAAACTAGTTACACCTTAACAGTTTCCTAATTTATGTACACACCCGAATGGTAGTTCCTAAACTTAGGTATCTACGATTAAAACAGTGACTTTCGTCCTGTTTCCAATTCGTAGATTGATCTCATCTGAAGTCAGTATGCTGCTTACAGCAGATTCTGCACATCAGTACATATCTTATGTACCAAACTCAGTATATAAAATCCAGTTTTAATACTAGTAGTGAACATTTTTATGACAAACATGTTTGAAGTCGGAGCCTTGCACCGTCTTCAATTCCTTCATGTCTGCCTTGTCCATACGGCAGTCACGCTTCCGTGTCCCCGTTTGCCACAATTTAGCCAGACATTTTGGGATATGTCATTTGTCTTCCCAGAAGATTATAATGACTTTACCTTTGCCCTTTTTCCATATCCAGAAGCTTTTGGCCAAGCCTTGGCCTTCCGGAGTGTCGAAGTAAGATGTGTCTTGCGCTTCTTGCCTTATTGCAAACTTTGGCTTTGACTCCTTGAGTATAGCCATTAACTCTCCAAGAGTTTACTATTGCAATTTAGTACTTCTAAGATCTAAGAATAGATCTATGAAGATCCTTCAATTTCATTATCATACTTTAAGGATCTAATCCTTAGTTCTGATTAAGAAATTAAAGAGTCTATTTGGCAAGCCTAATGGATTAAGCACTAAAGTTATCATCACATGAATTTTCCAAAGATCATGCTCTACTATTTGCTTAACTCCTGGCTCAGGCTCGAGATGTCACTATATCAAATAAAATAACTTCTCGGTCACTCAGGACTATCCTGAGATTTTATTCCCAATTTGAAAATTAAAGTCGTTTAAATACATTTTCGCCCAGAATTATGTTTTAAACATCAATCTTTCAATTATCTTGATTCTAATAGTCCAACTATTTAATCAACGATTTCAGGTACTATTCATTATAATGATTACTATAGTCCAACTATATAATCAACTATAATTTAATTAATTAAATTCAATTATATTAATTACTATAATCCAATTATAAAATCAACTATTAATTGAAATGGTTAATTCAAATATATTGATTACTATAATCCAATTATATAATCAACTATAAATGAAATAGTTTGAATACAGTCCAACAGTTTTAATTAAAACAACATTAAATATTAGTCCAACTAATAAATAATTTATTTGACAAAATATTTGAAATGAGCGCGTATGGCAAGTAACTAAACGAATATTGCAAATTTAATATTTGCCTCCCACTATTTTTCGGCGAGCCTCTAACCCTCTGTTGAGTACTCGGGAAACCTTGTTTCCTAGTGGGCTAGGATCCCGTTAAATAACACACAATCTTGACTTTGGCCAACAAATTGTATGATAATTAACTAGGTAGATCTCTAAGATCAATTGGATCTCATCCAATTCCTAGATCCAGTAGGTGGACATCCAAGTCCGAAACATATATCTTATATATGCCAATATATCCAATATATTGCCTAACATATTTCCTCTGAATCAACTAAGCCTTGGCTTTGGCACAATAAACTTAGTGATCCCAGTTAAGCGGAACCCATTGACCTTGGAAAGCTTCGTAATCAATGTCGATGGACAAGAAGTGATCTTGACTTTGGCCACAAATCACAACTTGGACAAGACACTGATATGGAACAAAGCCTTCATGATTCAAACACATCCTCGACGGAAAAAGGCCTTGACTTTGGCCAACAAACCAATGCCAGTCTTGGATCTTGAGTAAGAATCACTCAATGGAAGGAAAAACGCTTAATATGATGTTGAGGGTTTTTTCGCGTAATTGGCAACCAATTAATTATCTTTGTTAAGGTCTCATCATCATACACCCATAAACATGCATTCTAAACACATAATAAGGCGCATATAAAAAAATATAATAATGATATGCGGATTGATACTTAACACATTGTTCCTAGAGCAAGTATTACTTCTACCCAATTACATAACACTTCTAAAGAAACCTCATTTACATTGAGGGGAATAGGTGAAAAGAGAAATACAAAGAGTAAGGAGGTAATAGGCTGGACACGCAGGTCCAATTAATAAATTCTAAATTTATTACAACAATTTCCAAAATTGCCCCACCCATCTAATATCCACCGATATACATTATTCATACATCGCAATCATATATTCACACAAGCATGTTATCAATCAATCTAATCCAATTAATTAATCTGAATATTAATGACCATCCAATGTTCAAACAACGATTTGATTTTGCGCGAGTCCAACTCGTTTTGCGAATAAGTACTCAAAGTACGAATTCTTGAATTAAATTAAACTACAACATTAAATCCAATTTAATTTGCATTTAATACTAATTCACTATTTAATTCCAAATTAAATATTTACACTTTTAATGTACCTTTTCGACTTAGATTCCAAATCTAATCGTTACGAGTCTCAAAGCCCGATTAACATCCAATATCAATTTAATTTAAAGTCTAATGGGCTTTTAATTAATTTCAGGCATGTACTTTTGGTCAATATAGGTCAAACCCAAATACCAAAGCCCAATAAAGGAATCACCATTATTTGCCAAGAAACCAATTTAGGCCCATTAGGCCTAATTAAAGTTAAAGGTCCATTAGTCATAATTGGACTTTATGGATATGTTTTTGGGCCCAATTGGATCAACCAATTTGCCTAAACCAATCTTGGTACAACCAAGCCCATTAAGCTCAATTACAACTTTTAAGGCCCAATTCCAAAATAGGCCCAATTAATTAAATTATCAAATTCTAAATTTTATAACTTAATTAACCTAAGTGTATAGCCATAATTAATTACCCAAATTAACATTTCCAAAACACAAATTTGTACAATTAATTATGCTTATCATCATCAATTCATGTCCAACACAATTGAATCAAAAATCAATCATTTTCCATGCTAATTAGTCACGGCATTTTGGGGTTTTTCAAATCAATTCGGTTGCAATCCAATTAAATCCACAATCAAAATTACCCAATTGTTTCAAATCATCCAATGATCAAAGAAACAAAAAATACCATGACATTTATGGCATCATCCAATTCGGCCAAGCCTAGAATTTTGGGCAAAAATTGATCCAATCAACTTTTCATGAAATTGATCAAATCCAACTTCAATTAAACATCATTCAAGCATACTCAATCAAATAATTTTATCAAATCATGCTCAAAATCAATTTACCTAATTTTAACCCTAAGTTCAAGTTTCATGCTCAAATGGCTCTGATACCATTGTTGGGTTTCTCTAAGGTCCCAAAGATGTGTGAATACTCAATGAAGAATGGCAGAATCATACTCACATTGAATGGCTTTTGCGACGCGAGGAACATCAAAATCTTCAAGCTTTCATCCATGGAAGCTTTCGGCATTCTGCTTCATTTTTGCTCCTCCATTTTCGGCCATGGTGTCCTCCAAGCTCCAAGCTTTGGTTGGTGATTCCATGCCCACGGGTGGGTTTCCCTATCACCTTCGCAAGACTCCTAAGTGTGCTAGCACTCCGGAAATTTTGCCACAAAATTTCCTTATGAGCCCTTCATTCTCGGTAAAACCAGAAAGTTGGAAGAAGAAAAATGGCCCTTGGTCGTGAGCAAGAGAAGAGGAAAGAGAGAAGAAATAATGTGTTAGGTTGTTTTGTTTTCCAAAAACAAATAAGATATATCAAATTCAAAATTTGGTAAATGGCATTAAAGCCATCCAACCACCTCTATCAATCAATCAAGTGACAAGTTGTCATATCACTCAAAATGACTAATGATTTGACGCTTGATGTGACTAATGATTTGACGATTGATGTGACTAATGATTTGACGATTGATGTGACTTATGGGCCGCACTTAAATTCAAAATGCGAGTGAGCCCGCAAACACTCTTGGGCTCGGGTTCGCTAATTCCAAATTAACGATTTTTCCGTTGCGACGTAATTAAATAATTATGCCTAGCAAAATCACTATTCACGTCGCTAACGAATTAATTCTAAATTAACTCGTTCGCCCGAATTAAAATCCAATTTCAATTCCGCGTCGAAATCCAATTTCGTATAATATATCGAATATATTATTTTATCGATTAATTCCAAATTAATCATTCTCTCTCTTTAAATAATATTTTATCCCAGATAAAATATCTCTGTAATTAATCCCAGATTAATTTTCTCTCTCATCTAATTAATCTCGAATTAATAAAGTGTGAGTCATACGTCATCGGTGAATCTTCGGGAAGCGACCCATGAGATCCCTGGATATGTTGGCAGTAAATCCGATCGTCGGACTATCCGAACACGTAAGTACCTAGTACTACGTTTATACCGATTTACAAGACATGGTTGGCTTCTAGCAAAGCATCATGCCTACCCAATTCTCCAGAAATATTCTTACTGGAATATGTGATCTATATCAGGCGTAATATACGTAGTATTTTGTATTTCGATCCAGTATCGGATGTCACGTGCAAGGCCTGGGGCTGAAAATGTGTCTGCCCCGTACGAAGCACATATCGGATCTCTGGTAACTAGTCTCTATAATCGGATAATCATGACCTAGTCATATTATCCCGATGACTACAGTACATAAGAGAACCAATTTCGTATCCGACGTGATCATCATTTCCACTATGACTGGAGTGATAATTCCATCTCGACATCACACCCAATACACTACGATTCTCAATATACCCAGAAGAGGCGTACACAGAACCTGTTAAAGCCCTGGACGACCAAAACCAAAGTATATTGATTGTCTCAAGTATTAGCGGTGTAAGTCTCAGGTTAAGACCAAATACACATACCCTTCGGACTTCCATAGACACATAGTCATAAAACCAATGGAATTCCGAGGGGTCTATCTAGAGCGAAGCTGTTTCCCGTACCATCGGTAAACACAACCTCCTATTACACTTGCATGAGTATCCTATACCCAAATATATGAGAACTATGATGTTATGCCCTCACAACGCGCACAAGTGTAATAATAGTCTTTTACGCATTATCGATGTCCCATCTCGATAATACTCTAACTAGGGATATTTAATGATTAAACCTTCGTGGATTGATACTGTCTCATATCATCTCAATCCGGAACTAATCATATGGACCTTCTATCACTTATACATCTTGGTAATCTAATTACAAATGATAGTAGAGCAATTTCCTTTGTCACATAGTTAATTTGTACAACAACACCATGATCTGTACAAATAGTGATGCTATGGGTCATAACTGTCCAACACATATAACCCCAAGAAATAGACCCAATAAATTGTTGGGTTTCTAAGATTAATCCAATATCATTTCAGCATAAAACATGTTTGAATACTCAACGAAGTTTGCGGAATAACTTACATTGATCGGCTAGTAGGATGTGTAGACAACAAAAATTTACCTCATTTGAAGTTGCTCCAAGCTCTCATTTGATTGTATGTTGAGCTCCAAGCTTGATTCTTGAATTCCAAACTCAATGGGAAAAGTTTCCCTAACACCTTAGAAGATTCTTTGATGTGCTAGCAAAGAAGAAATTTGAAAACAAATTCCAAACCAAAAGGGAGAGGCTCACGGCATTTAGCCTTGGGAGAGAGAGAAATATTTTTCAATTTTTGTGTTAAGTGTATTTGATTTCCAAAACTCAAATCATGATATATCAAATCCAAGATTTGGTATTAGTCATTCAACAAAAACTGAATAAACAATTACAAAGTGTGTTGAGATTGTCTTGAGTGAGAAACAAGCAAAGCAAGTTTTACACTATTCCAACAACAACTTCCATCACTAGTCACAAGTGTGATGTAAGTCAAGTGGGTCCCACCTCTTGTAAATTCCAAATTTACGTCGAACAATCTCAACGCGTAAATTCACTCGGGCTGGGGTTCATTAATTCCGAATTAACAAATTTTCCGTTGCAACAATAATTAAATATTAAAATCACTTACGAATTAATTCTAAATTAATTCGTTCACCCGAATTAAAATCCAATTTTAATTCCGCTATGAAATCTAATTTCATTTAATATATCGAATATATTATTTAATCGATTAATTCCAAATTAATCGTTCTCTCTCTTCTAATTTGAATTTTATCCCAGATAAATTCTCGCCGTAATTAATAATAGATTAATTTTCTCTCTCTCATATTTAATCCCAGATTAATTCTGTTCGAGTCAAACGTCATCGATGAATCTTCAGGAAGTGACCCATGAGATCCCTGGATATGTTGGCAGTAAATTCGATCGTCGGACTATCTGAACACGTGCGTACCCGGTACCACGTTCCTACCGATATATAAGACTGATGAGTGGTATTTATATCACTATTTCCCACTCATTTAACCTAATATTTTGTATAGTTTCTTGAGTTTTGTGAACGTTTTGATGTGTTTTGTGTTATTATGTAGATAAATAAAGTTTCAAGACATTCTGGAGGTGATTTTGGCCAAAACAGTGAAAATTGGACAAAAGGACATTTCAGAAAATTGTCAGCGTCGCGACGCCAAGACCTTCCGCGTCGCGACGCCTAAAATGCCCCGAACAGTGCTAACGTGCGCCGGGTCCACAAATCAGAATCTGAGAAAAGTTTGACTTTGCTAAAATGCGCCGTGCCACGTGTCACCATCACAGCCGATGCTAACATGTGCCACGTGGCACCGTAGGATGCTAACATGTGCCGTGCCACGTGTCAGCATCCTACGGTGCCTACAGTCATCATCGCCACGTGTGTCACGTGTCATCTCCATGTCATCAGCCACGTCAGCAAGTCAACAAGTCAACACCGCCACGTCATCATCAGCCAATCAGGAAGTGCCACGTGTCGGAATTCTACGGTGCCGACAGTCTCTTTCCCACGTGTCGCCACGTCATCGCCACGTCACCGCCACGTCAGCATTAATAATTGAGTATCTAATCCTTATCTGACATGTGGCGGATAAGAATCTCAGCGACCAATCAGAAGCCGCCACGTGTCACAATAATTGAAGCCCAACCACTCTGCCACGTGTCACCTTATCAGCTTATCCAGAATCTTCAAACCAGCGAACCAGAGCGTGCCACGTCGACAAATCTGGCGTAGCGACACTGAGGGCCCTGGCGTCGCGACGCTGGAAGCCTACCGAGGCCTATAAATTGAGCTCGAGATTTCAGAATTCAGTGCACCACTCTCTCTCTTATAATCTTTCTAAAGAGAGAGTTTCTCTCTCTACTTTCTTTTAATTTTTAGTTTTTTTTAGTTTTTAGTTTTGTAATTAATTTTAATTACGTTTTGTTAATATAGTAATTTAATTTTTACTTTTTACTTTTTACAGTTTTTATTATTTACCATGAGGAGGTAACTCACCCAGCTAGGGTGAAAGGTAATTCTTTTACTGTTACTATTTAGATTAATCTCCCTTAAAATAATATATTCACTATTTAAAATATTGACTTAAAAATGATACCGCCAGATTGGTCAGTTGGTAATTCATTTTAATCTGATTTAAACCTGACTAATAAAGGATACCGCCAGATTGGTCGGTTGGTAATTTAATTTTGGTTCCGCCTTTATGGCTGGTTGGACTTAATTTGACTTAATCAGGATACCGCCTATATGGTCGGTTGGATATTATCATAAGTTTATATATTATTTTATGGGAGATATCTAAATTAGTAGTAGTAAAAGTAATTCCTTTTACCTTAGCATTTTATTTTATTTTACTTTTCAGTATTTTTACTTTATGTCTTTTACTTTTAGTTGTTACTAGCCCTAGTTATGTGTTAGTTATCTGGGGTTGTGATGAATTCTAATATCACCGGTTTATAAGGGGTTATTTTATAGGTTGGGTAATTTAAAGGTTTTTACTTATTAAGTCTTAAGCTTAATGCTTCTTGTTGTTTGATCACCAATAAGATTGATGTGGTAAATCTAAAATGAACTAGACATAGAGATTTTAGGTTTCAGCCTTAGACTTAATAGCCCACGATCTTCCTTGAGGATAGATAACCCTTTAATAGATTTCCTTACAGGATAGGAATATACCTGTCGGGCGGGGGTAGCCATAATTGGAACTTAAACTTAATGAATCCAGATAATTTGGTTGACATAGACACATGGTTCAATTGGGTTAAACTGGGTATTTGCGTCTGACCATCGACATAGGCTTTTGCATAATTTAGTGTTCCAGGTTAGTAAACTGATTTATTACACAAACATAAAATAATCACTTCATCTTTTAAAAGATATTAGAAGGATTCACAACCCTAGATCTTTGTGTCTTTTGTTATTTTCCTTAGTATTTTCTTTTGTCTTTTTTTTATATTTATTGTGCAAAACCACATTCAACCAATCAAACAATCATTCTCTTCTCCATTTAATTAGATATTTGTAAATAAATAGATTCAATAATTAATAACAACAGTAGGAATTAAGTCCTCGTGGGATCGATATTTTTATACTACTTGAACGATACGTGCGCTTGCGTTATACGTGTGTGTTTACGCCGGTCAAGTTTTTGGCGCCGTTGCCGGGGACTTATATTTCTTGAGTTGTTAATTTTGAAGCTATCTAATTTACTTGTATCTAATTTTCTTTATTTTTATCTGTAATTTTTATTTCTTTCTTTTTCAGGTGATTAAAAAATGGAACACTACTGGGAGATTGAAAGATCACGAGCTTTACTAGAAGATACACCCCAAATCTGGGAGCAACAGTCCGGTTTTCTGAGGCCTGTTGTCCAGCCCAACAATTATCACTGGATGCCAGAACCAAGCAATACTACATTTGCTCAACAGAACGAGATGAAGAGATATATGATATGTGATGGTAACCACCCGAGCAATCAATGTATATACCGTTCAGGGTGGCAGAGCTATCAAGATCCTTCATGGTAAGACGAGCCATCACATTTCCCAGAACCACATTTTTCATCTTATCCACCATCTACCTATGATTTCCATCAACAATCAGAACCATCAGAGGAAAATCAGTTGATTCACATGCTCAAAGATTGGCTCGAAGAGCGGGAAGCTCAATTAGATGCACAAATTGAGAGACAATCAGAAATCCTTCAGATGATGACAGATCAAATGAGACAATTAACAAAGAAAACCAGAACATCATACCTCAAGAAGCATTTTAGATAACACTGATGAAGCCTTCCAGTACCCAGAGATCCACAATGACACCTTAACAGAGGAGGAGGCTGAGCAGTATCAACAACCAGAGGTATCAGTTCAGGAGCTCGAACCGGCAAAGTCTCAATTTGACTTTTATTATTCAGATTCTGACGAGGATGAAGCTGATCTGTTTGTACCAACTGCATCAACACTTGAGGATGGAATTCTGTATCCTCAAAATGAAGATCTTGGAGACTATTTTGCAATTATGTTTGAAGAAGATCTACCTGAGCCAATCATTTCACCCAGATCAGAGGATGAAGACCTAAAATCTGACATTTCTTCACATCTTCAGGTTGATAATTTTGAAGCATGTTTTTCACAGATGACAGATGAAAAACTGAATACAAGAATTTTACAATACATCTGTGAAGAAAAGGTGGAACTAGAAGCAGAGCAAATGAAGGAGCAAATGTCTGACCTTAATAAAAATCCAGAGCATTCAGGAATAACATCACTGTTTTATGGAGTACAAATCAAAGATATCGCCCAGAAGCTTGACAGAATTGAACTCTCATTCCAAGTCAAGCACCATATAAGACCTCCTGATTTTCTTTCTTTCTTTGCAGGAACCACTGGAACAACAAAGAGCAAAAAGGTGGCACGAGCACTGAATGGGACAAAACTCTTTTTGCCACCTTACCGTTGGAAGAGACCCTTCAAAAGCAACGCTCACGGGATTGTTTTTGATCGGACATCTAAAACGACATTGAAACCTCCTTAACAGATGAATTTCAGTCACGTCTGGCTGAAGACGAAAAATTTAGCGCTAGCAGGGAGGCAACCCATGCAATTTGTTGTAATTTCTGTTTTATATTTTGTGTATACATGTTGTAGAATTTTTTTTAAATTTTGTGTGTTATTTTTGTAGGGAAAAGCACAAACGGAGCATTTTTAGACAGAAGGAATGGTGTTTAGCAAAGATGAAAGCTAATTCATTAGCGATGGCTGAGTAAGGAATGGATTCTTGAGACGCATCCTAATGAATTTATACTAAACGAGTGGCGTATTGCGTACACAATTCCGTTGCCTTAATTATTGCTTTGATTTGCTTTTCTGTTGTAATTATCTTTATTTTCGTAGATAGGATCCAGACTTTTTGACCTTTCACGATTCATTTTGTTGTTTAGCTAATAAGCTTCCTCTGGAAGATACTATTGCTATTATTACTCACCCGTTTCAGGTACTATAATTTCAGCTCGTCATTGCACTTTGGAAGGCATCCAGATTTGAGATAGAAATACAAAAAAAAAAATGGAAGCCACTTCAAGAAGACGAATTGAGAACATATGTGTGTTTTGCGGTACTAGTATTGGTACTAAGCCACAATACGTAGAGGCAGCACATGAATTGGGTCGAGTCTTAGCAGCAAGGAATATGCACTTAATATATGGCGGAGGCAATCTCGGACTTATGGGGATCGTTTCAAAGGCTGTACAGGAGGGAGGCAGTCACATTTTGGGAATCATCCCAAAACCCTTGGCAGAGGCAAATCTTATTGGATCATCAAACGGAGAGGAACTGATCGTGCCAGGTATGTCTGAACGACTGGTAGAAATGATTAACCGTGCTGATGCTTTTATCGCTTTGCCAGGTGGCTTGGGTACACTGGAGGAAATTTTTATAGTTCTATCTTGGGCGAACCTGAACATACACCAGAAACCGCTTGGACTGCTCAACGTTGATGGATTTTATGATTTTCTTTGTGTGTTTCTTGATGATGCTCGGAGAAATGGGTTCGTGTCAAAACCAGTGAAAGAACTACTCTTTACTGCCAGAACTGCTCCGGATCTAATAGACCAACTCATAGCCTATGAACCACAAGTTGACCCTATCCTTTCAAAGATAAATTGGTCCGAGGACGATCGTGGTAAGAGGCGTCGGATTAATCTGGATCTTAACCTTTAATTTCCTGTAGATTTTCAGCTAACCAGGTACGACCTTCTTAACTCTCATTTTACTGTTTAAGACATTGGGGACAATGTCTCATTTAGGTTTGGGGGAGGGAATTAGTTGATCAGTACTTTGTTTTTTAGTTTGTGTGTTGTTTTTAATTTTAGGCCAAAATTTTTCGAAAAATACAAAAAAATTGAAAATTTTTCAAAAAATTACAAATTTTTTTTGTTTTTGTGTTTTTATTTTGACTAAAAATGTGAAATTGGTAAGAGATAGCTGAGTAAGGAGTTTCCACTCCTGAGACGTATCTAAAACCATTTTTGAAACAAGTTAATTTTTGTTTATTTCATTTTGAATTATTTAATTTGTAAATTCTCCATAAAACGGACTAAAATGGATCTTCATATGCTCAGTTGACAGGTATTATCAACATATATAGTAACATACGGACATGAGTTAAAATTGAAAAGTTTGTAATATTCAGTGCTCTAGTTTAATTGGAGGAAGCATCTCAAAAAGCAGTGGAGTAAAAAAAAAAAAATCTGAGATTCGAGTTATTAAGTCTGTAAGGGTGTTTTAACACCTAGTGCCCTAAAACCAACTGGTTTGGGAGTCACTGGCCCAAAGCTCGTTACATGGATCGAAGATGCTGTAAAAATATAAATATCTGAAGTATGAGTAATTAAGTCTGTAGGGGTGTCTTAACACCTGGTACCCTAAAGCCAACTGGTTTGGGAGCCATCGACCCAACACTCGTTTCATAGACGGAATGTATTGTATATAAATAAATAGTCAAAATTCAGAAAAATCAAAGAAAAAATCAGAAAAATCAGAAAAGTTATTCCATTGCTACCAAAAGGTGTGAAATCTTATAGAACTTTAGGACAAAAATATTACTCTCTTATCAACTGCACTTATGACTGTTGTGGTAAAAAATGAGTTGATTAATATCTTGTTGGCTGTGTATATGAAGAATGGTAAAAATAATCGGAGAATTTACTTATTCAGTAATTTAGAAAGAAACAAAACAACTAGTAACTTGGAGTAGAAGTTTCACCTGATTAGTCACTGACAACTTTTATTCTCTTTTCGCTTTTCTTTTTGCTTTTGTGTGCATTAGTTTTACTACCTTTTTACTTTTGTAAAATGTTTGTGGGTGTCATTGCTGTAAACCCTCACGAGACTATAACTTGTCCACTAGGGACGCCTAGGGGTTTAAATGCTTGTTGCATATGCTAAATGCAACCGTGATCCCTACGAAAATGGCTTAGTTAATTTATTTATGTTATTTTACTCTATTTTTGCTCGAGGACTAGCAAAATGTTAGGTTTGGGGGTGTGATGAGTGGTATTTATATCACTATTTCCCACTCATTTAACATAATATTTTGTATAGTTTCTTGAGTTTTGTGAACGTTTTGATGTGTTTTGTGTTTATTTTGTAGATAAATAAAGTTTCAGGACATTATGGAGGTGATTTAGGCCAAAACAGTGAAAATTGGACAAAAAGGACATTTCAGTAAATTGTCAGCGTCGCGACGCCAAGACCTTCCGCGTCGCGACGCCTAAAATGCGCCGAACAGTGCTAACGTGCGCCGGGTCCACAAATCAGAATCTGAGAAAAGTTTGACTTTGCTAAAATGCATTGTGCCACGTGTCACCATCACAGCCGATCTGCTAACATGCGCCGTGCCACATGTCAGCATCCTACGGTGCCGACAGTCATCATCGCCACGTGTGTCACATGTCATCTCCATGTCATCAGCCACGTCAGCAAGTCAACAAGTCAACACCGCCACATCACCGCCACGTCATCATCAGCCAATCACGAAGTGCCACGTGTCGCAATTCTACGGTGCCGACAGTTTCTTTCCCACGTGTCGCCACGTCATCGCCACGTCAGCGCCACGTCAGCATCAATAATTGAGTATCTAATCCTTATCTGACACGTGGCGGATAAGAATCTCAGCGACCAATCAGAAGCCGCCACGTGTCACAATAATTGAAGCCCAACCACTCTGCCACGTGTCACCTTATCAGCTTATCCAGAATCTTCAAACCGGCGAACCAGAGCGTGCCACGTCGAAAAATCTGGCGTAGCGACGCTGAGGGCCTGGCGTCGCGACGCTGGAAGCCTACCGAGGCCTATAAATTGAGCTCGAGATTTCAGAATTCAGTGCACCACTCTCTCTCTTATAATCTTTCTAAAGAGAGAGTTTCTCTCTCTACTTTCTTTTAATTTTTAGTTTTTTTTTTTTAGTTTTTAGTTTTGTAATTAATTTTAATTACGTTTTGTTAATATAGTAATTTAATTTTTACTTTTTACTTTTTACAGTTTTTATTATTTACCATGAGGAGGTAACTCCCCCAGCTAGGGTGAAAGGTAATTCTTTTACTGTTACTATTTAGATTAATCTCCCTTAAAAATAATATATTCACTATTTAAAATATTGACTTAAAAAGGATACCGCCAGATTGGTCGGTTGGTAATTCATTTTAATCTGGTTTAAACCTGACTAATAAAGGATACCGCCAGATTGGTCGGTTGGTAATTTAATTTTGGTTCCGCCTTTATGGCTGGTTGGACTTAATTTGACTTAATCAGGATACCGCCTATATGGTCGGTTGGTAATATATCATAAGTTTATATATTATTTTATGGGAGATATCTAAATTAGTAGTAGTAAAAGTAATTCCTTTTACCTTAGCATTTTATTTTATTTTACTTTTCAGTATTTTTACTTTATGTCTTTTACTTTTAAGTTGTTACTAGCCCTAGTTATGTGTTAGTTATCTGGGGTTGTGATGAATTCTAATATCACACGGTTTATAAGGGGTTATTTTATAGTTTGGGTAATTTAAAGGTTTACTTATTAAGTCTTAAGCTTAATGTTCTTGTTGTTTGATCACCAATAAGATTGATGTGGTAAATCTAAAATGAACTAGACATAGGGATTTTAGGTTTCAGCCTTAGACTTAATAGCCCACGATCTTCCTTGAGGATAGATAACCTTTAATAGATTTCCTTACAGGATAGGAATATACCTGTCGGGCGGGGGTAGCCATAATTGGAACTTAAACTTAATGAATCCAGATAATTTGGTTGACATAGACATATGGTTCAATTGGGTTAAACTGGGTATTTGCGTCTGACCATCGACATAGGCTTTTGCATAATTTAGTGTTCCAGGTTAGTAAACTGATTTATTACACAAACATAAAATAATCACTTCATCTTTTAAAAGATATTAGAAGGATTCACAACCCTAGATCTTTATGTCTTTTGTTATTTTCCTTAGTATTTTCTTTTGTCTTTTTATTATTTATTTATTGTTGCAAAACCACATTCAACCAATCAAACAATCATTCTCTTCTCCATTTAATTAGATATTTGTAAATAAATAGATTCAATAATTAATAACAACAGTAGGAATTAAGTCCTCGTGGGATCTATATTTTTATACTACTTGAACGATACGTGCGCTTGCGTTATACGTGTGTGTTTACGCCGGTCAAGACATGGTTGGCTTCTAGCAAAGCGCTGTGGCCTACCCATTTCTCCAGAAATATTCTTTAAGGAATATATAATCTATGTCAGGCGTAGTATACGTATAATTGCGTATTGCGATCCAGTATCAAGATGTCACATGCATGGCCTGGGCTGAATAGTGTCTGCCCCGTACGAAGCATATTCGGATCACAAGCAACTAGTCTCTATAATCGGATAATCATGACCTTGTCATATTATCCAGATAGTTGCAACATAATAGAGAACCAGTTTTTTGTATCTCTGCGTGATCATCATCTCCATATGACTGAAGTGATACTTCCATCTTGACATCACACCCGGTACACTACGATTCTCAATAAACCAAGAAGAGGGGTACACAGAACCTGTTAAAGTCCTGGACGACCAAAACCAAAGCGTATTGATTGTCGCAAGTATTAGCGATGCAAGTCTCAGGTTAAGATCAAATACACCTACCCTGATGCGGATTCCCATAGACCTACCAATGGGATTCTGCGGAGTCTATCCAGAGTGAAGCTGTTCCCGTACCATCGGTAAACACAACCTCCTATTACACTTGCATAAGTATCCAATACTTAAATATATGAGAACTATACCGTTATGCTCCCACAACGCGCACAAGTGCAATACTATGAAAGAATTATGCTTGTTTCATTGGTCCGCATACATCAGAAGTAGGAGAATCCACCTCTAGCGGTAATTTGGTCAGACTTATTATATTTTAATACAATTAAGCATCTTTGAATATCATCAAATCGATGAAACAAGCATAATTCTTTCAATTCAAAACATACTTTATTCTATTTGGTTACAAACTATCTTCTATGCCAAAATAAACTTTCTTTAACTTTGATTAATCACGATAACCTTACAATAGCTTGACATTAGGAATTTATAAGCATTTACACACGCCATAGCATATTTCTCTTATATTCATGCAAACACTGTTGGGAAGCGGCCGTGAGTGCGCAGCGGAAAATCAAGAAACAATTATGATGTCGCTATCCATTTGCCCAAGACCCATTTGTTTTGATTATTCTACAAGCCTATGCATGTTACAATATATTCTAAGCATAAAAACTCATAAAACATGCAGAGAACATAAACCTAGACATGCTAACTATCATAAGAACTCTAATTAAAATAAAGAAAGAAAAAGACTTACTTGAACCGAAGACTCCACCAGTCCTCCCTCCAATTTACAAGCTTTTCTCGAACTCAGCAAGCTCTTCCACGTTCCAAAGATCCACCCAATTGTGTGGCCTCCAAAGATGTGCACACCAAAGCCAAAACTCAACGGCAAGACTACGCCTTGAGTGCACAAGTATGTTGCCATTGGTGCTAGCCTAGGCAAATACCTCAAAACTTTTAATTCGAGGTTCCTCTCGTCAATTAGACTTAAGGATCCTCAAAATCAGTGGCTTACTCTTAAACTTTAGTGTTGCTCACTTATATAAACTCAAGATATGAAAGGTTTGGTGCAAAAATTTGTGAAGAATTCTTTGGGTTTATATAGGTGCTCCAAAGACAACAAAATTAATTAAGAATCCGATGTGGGATAAATGCTAATTTAATCTTAGCCATTGGATCTTAATTTAGTGTTTTAATAAGATTATAAAACCCTAATAAGAGTTTAGGCCGAATTGGAATTCAAAACAAATAACAAAATTTTTTTTTACTTTTCATGTTACTATTCACGTTTTTTTGTATTTATTTATTCCAATTCCCAAAGTGCCCCTATCGTCATTCACCAATCCCTAAGCCACTATGGAACCTCATAAATGATCTGTTCAACAATTAAACACATTGAACCATTTATGAACAATTCCTACAGCAATCATATATGCTGTTAAATTTGTACTGTGCACTGTTAACCATTGATTTCGACTTTGTTGTGTGTGACCTTTTGGGTTCCCTCAAGTGGACACGAAATTAATCATGATAATTTAATCGAACATAAATTATCCTCCGATCAGATGGTCTTTCAATTTCAATGAACAAAGTTGACATCTAGCAACATGCCAAGGCCCATAAATGAGAAGGAAGTATATATATACCCATTCTGTATGCGATTTACATATGATACGGTCCCTCGCCTCACTGTATCCCCACCGTTTCACCTAGGGTATGGAAAATGTCTACCCATATATTCAAATGTATGATGTTGATAGTGTCATGAATCGTGCTAACCCAAGAATATCACATGATTCTTCCGCTGCGGCCACAGTCTCAAGCACTTATCACACATATCAACCCGCGAACTGGAATACTTCATGTGTTTCAACAAATGACCCAATCATACCCTTATGACCAGATCTTTTGAACCGGGGAAAGAGAATGTCAAAGTTATTTTATCCACACATAAGATTGTAAAGACCTCAAGTCTAAGGACTTGTCATATAGTCGATACATGAAAGTTCTTATAGACACATGGGATAAACACTCCATGTGAAAACTTTCGGCGGTCAGTTCGATGTACACGAGCAACTCAAGCATCCATGTGATACACCAAGCGGACGGATCTCCGCTAGTAGCCTATGAGATCGGCTACCCCACTTAAGGGTATATCATATTATCACGCTAGTCTATCTGCTTTGTGAACGCCCAGATTATTCACAAAACTATGACTCTGAACGTTTAAGAGTAATGATTCTCATAAGGCATGGAAGCCATCATCTTATTACTCCAAGGGCTTTATTACATTGTTTGATGATTCATATAATTTATGTAAGACACGTATAATAAAGATTGCCATTTTATTAATTAATGAAAATATTACAAATACATGTACATATAGCCCATCCACAAGTTGGGTATAGGGAATATCCCAAACAAACTCAATTTTAGAATTCTTACACATACATATATACCAATACAACCTAACAAACACACTTTAAAATATTTGATATTCACACCAGTTTTCAAATCTTTCATTCATCCCGAGTAAACATACATTATCCAAATATGTTATGAGTTCATATATCTTACGAATTCTATCATACACATAAATACAACCATCGTGCAACCAACCACAAAGCACACATAACAACCAATATGTCACAAAGCACATAATCAAACAACACACATATACAGCTGGCTTAGACATACAATGCTCGTACGAGACTCATTACCTATTTTAAAATAAGTATGAGATGAATTTCATCCGAACGGATTCCTAACCAGCTCGACTTTTATACCACGAGAACATCAATCAATTAAACATACACACACATGCACACATATCACGTGACACAAACTCATCATACGATTTCTCATACACAAGTGATGAGCGGAAAATATATCAATATTTACCGCCCCTTGACTTAATATTTTGTATTGTTTCTCGAGTTTTATGAATGTTTTGATGTGTTTTTGTATATTTTTTAGATAAAAATAATATCGGGAACTCAATGGAATAATTCGGGGCTAAAATGATGAAAAAATGACAAAAAATGAACAAAATAGAAATTCATAGTTCATGTGTCGCGATGTGCAGGACTTCTGCATCGCGAAGCGTCAACATTAGCGCCGAAAGTGCACCTTACCGACACATATTTTCAACTATTCATTGAGTTGTGACGCCAAGACGAAAATGTGTGACTCATGGATCCAGTTGTGTGCGTCACGACGCGCATACCATTTTTTGCCTATAAATAGCCATTGATTTCATTTGTAAATTTCCTACTTCCTTAGGTTCCTAATAATGGATTAAGGACTGTATCTTGCTTGTTTAGTTTTAATAGTTTTGTAATGTATTTTTATTAGTAGTAATAATAGTTTGTGTGTTTTTACTTTCTTTTATGTTTAGTAATAATTTCCGCTGGGGGAAGGGTGAAACCTTTTATATGATAAAATATATTAATCTCACTTATTTTATAATATGGAAATTGTACTTTAATATTATGGATTAATATGGTACCGCCTAAATGGCTGGTTTTATTTACTTGACATAATGTGACACCGCCTACATGGTCGGTCTTCAGGTGACAAATGAATACCGCCTATATGGATGGTTTATGGAAAAAAAATAACACTGTCTTTATGGATGGTTTGACTTAATTAATTGGGTAACACTGAAAATTTCTATATTATAATAAAGTGAGATTTCTACATTTGAAATGTTAAAGGTGGATCCCCTAACCCCCAGTATTTTATTTTGAATCTGGGGAAGTGATGAAGCACAATATTCACAAGTTTATTAATTGATTTTCTTATATAATGTGTGATACTTTGGCTTGTTTATTGAATCTTAAGCTTAATGTTGCTTGTTTCCTGATCACCAATAAGATTAATGGGGAAAACTTAAAACGAACTTGACGAATGGATTTTAGGTTTCAGCCTTCAGATTCAATAGCTAACGATCTCACTTTAGATATTTTCTTACAAGATAGGAATATACATGTCAGACGTGGGAAGCCATAATTGGAACTTGATCTTAATGAATCAGAGTTTATTAGTTAACATAGGAATATAGTTAATTGGGTTACTTTGAATGTTTGAACATGACCATCGGAAGAGGCTTTTTCATATCTTCGTGTTCTAGGTTAACAAACTGATTTATTACTCATGTATGGGAGAATCAATTCATCATTAGAGTAATATTGTGCGGATTCACAACCCTAGATGTTTTCTTTATTATTAATTTCCTTTGTTTTTGTTTTTATTTTTATTAATATATTTAGTTAAACCATCTTCAACCAACAACAATCCCTTCATACCCCAATTAGATACTTGTAAATAAATAGCATCAACAATTAACATTGTGAGAATTTAAATCCTCGTGGGATCGATACTTTATACTACTTGATCGATACGTGCGCTTGCGTAACCTGTGTGATTTCACCGATCAAGTTTTTGGCGTCGTTGCAAGGGACTTAATTTTTCTTGCGCTATTAATTACTTGTATCTAATTTTTCTTATTTTCATTTGTAATTTTTATTTCTGTCTTTTATTTTTCAGATGGTTGAAAATGGATCCATATTGGGCGATGAAAGCATTACGAGCTTTAAGAGGTGAAGATACACCCAATATTATGGAGACATAGTCAGATTTTCTGAGGCTGTTGTCGGCCCCAAGAACTATCCATGGATGTCAGAGTCAATTAACATAATATTTGCTCAACCTTTTCAAAATGTAATGTTTAGATGTGAGATATGTGATGGTAACAACTCGAGTGATCAATGCATGTATCAGTGCAATTCAGGGTGGCAGACTTATCAGTGACCTTCATATACAGAATTAGTATATTTCACTGAGCCACATTTTCCATCGAATCCACCATCAACCTATGATCTTCATCAAGAACCAGAACCATCCATGGAAGAAAGGTTGCTGGACATGCTCAAGACACGAGAAAAATGGTTTGATGACATGCTCGAGAAATGGGAAGCAATTTTTCAGAATCAAGCGGCAACTATACATAGAATGACAGATCAAGTGAGACAATTAATAGAAAACCATAGAAACATACCTCACGGAACATTTTCAGATAACAGTGAAGCAGCCTTTGAGTTTCATGATAACACCTTAACAATGGAGGAAGCTGTTGGAGTTGGTGCTCAGAGCGCCAATTCCCGGTTGTATTTCTTTGAGAATACTATTGTAAAAAGTTTTTATTTTGAATAAAATAAGATGTTTCTGTAATATAATATATATTTTTTATATGGTAAGGACGTAATTGACCTTAGGATTATTAGTCATGATACTGTTACAAAAGTGTCGCAACTGACATTGAGATGTATTATGACGTTATCATTCTCAGACAGTTCATGATCAAGGTTTACACTACTTGGTCAGTAAAGTAAACCTATTGAGACCGATACATGTCGTATACTGGAATATATGATTCCAATGGTTTCTCAAAGAACCATGAGTCTTGGGGATTCGTATAGACTTGTAGGTGTTTATAGCGGATAAACACTGAACGACTCACCGAAGATTCTTAATGGATGGTACACCAAAGTCAATAATAATCTTCTTGGGTTGAGTAGCATTTGTGATTCTTCGACTTGAGATACCACTGTGGGCACATGATACATCTTCCACATTTAGATGGCAGTCACGTCACCGATCTATTTAGATCAGACCTCCTCCTGTTCGTTGGGTGTGGATAGATCCTCACGGTGTCCTGTGTGTCGAGATAGGATCCGTCAGTTCTGTGTACATAGCATATGTAGTCCATATATGTTTAGCAATCGGATAAAAACCATGGGACCGTGGTACACTTTAGAAGTGAGTTCTAAGTGTTCTTTTAGAGATTGTTAATAGAGATTTCGACGGGATAGTCTCTTTAGAGATTTGACGTTTACATCTATATCTCTGGGATATATCCGGATACCTGTGACGGAGGAATTAAACATATGCCATGACCTTGACCTGTATGATTCAACGAGTTTATCCGTGGTCGTCATAATTTATGGGTGGGTAAATTATGGACACGAAATTGGATTTCGTGACGGATATGCATGAATCTAGAGAGTCTCACTAATGAAATATACTCGTAGAGCACTATGGCAACATTTATGAATAATACTGATTATTTATAAGTCGTTTAAAGGTTAAACAAAAAATACATGTGAAGGGACCTAATTGTCATTTCTTAATTTTTGTGTATTTACATTTAATGATATATTTTATCAAATACACATTAATTAATTGTCAAATTTAGATATTTGACTAATATCATAAATATATATGTATTTGATATTTAATGTAAATATAATACATATATTTAATATGTTTGTATTTAAATAATTATTTAATTGTTAAATAATTAAATTAATTAAAAATATAAATATCCTAAGTTGTGATATTTATGGAAATGCTTTTAGTTGCTATTTTTGACTTTAAGAAATTCATTAAATGGTTTGATGATGACTAATGTAACTTGATAAATCAAATTTATGAAACAAAAATAAATATCTAGATATTTTAACTTATGCATAAATTCGGCCAAGGCCATTGTGAGAGGTATAAATTATTTTGTTTCATTTTATGGTTTCATAAGTTCATTAGACACAAAAATAACACAAAAGAAGTTAAGAGAAAAGTTTGAAGCAAAAAGGAAAAAGCTTGGAAATCTTTTATATTTGTTAGTTTTTCTTTAAAGTCTTCAACATGAAAAATAATTCTAACATGCTTAGCTTCAATTTGTGATGCTTTGATGTTATCTCTACTCTTATAGTTTGTGTTTAATTGGTTGTGAACTTGAATGAAAGATGTATGCATGTAAGTAAGCTTGAAATGGTTTCAAAAGCTTACTTTTGATTATTTGAAAATCATGTTTCCATTCTAGAGTTTTTAAGCCACTCCTTGGTGACCTAGAATTATAGAGTTATTTCAAAGTGGTGAGACTTGTTTGGTGTTGTAAAGAATGAATTAAAGTGTTGGATTTTAAAGATTTGATAATATTGGTCAATTTGGTGGAAATTGTAAAATTAGGGTTCTTAAGCCCTTCCAAATTTATGGCGTTCATATTTGTGATGTATTATGGAGTGTATATGATGCTTGTAAATTTTTGGGTTGATTCAATTTGATTTTGGCATGCTTAGAACACAAAATGACAAAAATACAATCCGAAAATTTGGGGTGCTCACGGCAATTAGACAAAAGTTTGGGACTTTGTTGCAATCTTATTTTGATGTATTGGATATGTTGAAAATCATTTTAGAAGTGATTTAGAATCATCCAAAATTTTATTTGACAATTTTAGGACTAAAATGATCAATTTGCAAAGTTGTGGGGCAATTCGGTAATTACCAAGAAATTTGATGTCTTGTGTAATTTTTCAGAATTTAATAATTGGATAATTAAATAAATAAGTTTATTTAATTAATCCAAGAAAAATTTTGAAATCGAAAAATTTTGATTTTCCACTATTTCGTTGCGTTACCGGATTTTCGCCATAAAACCCCTATAAAATGGTATCAGAGCGAGTCTGATTCTGGGCACCCTAATATGATTATGCCTTTTATTTTTAATGTTTAATTTAATCTTTACTTGATACATGCATGTGTTTATTTGATTTGATTAAATAAAGTATAAAACATCTTTTGCGGAAAATCCCTAATTAATAAGGTTTATGTTAATTATGTATTTGATGTATATTACATGGTCCGTCTTGTCAATACGGTTTATGAATATTTTTCTGTGACTACATCGGAGATCGTGCCACTACTTTGAGGGTGTATCCGATAGAAATTTATTTATGCAGGATGTATATTAGATACTAGAAAAATTCAAGCGAAAGCGGAATCCTGAACGTGCCCAAGCTGTCAGGGTTACGCAAGTAGCTTGATTTTATCATTAACGAGTATAACCTTGGTACGTCTCCTTGTGAACGTGCCAAAGCTGTCACAACGAGAAACAACCAGGACCGGAAACCCATGAGTCACTATTGAGTGATTTACAATGAGTTGTCTACCTGATGAATATACGTAGGCGAGACCGTGCCACTGCTGTGAGCTGAAATATATTCGTGGGATCCACCTTTCACTATTTGTATTTAATTTAATTATTAAATCTTTTTATTCTGTTTGGGGATTACATTTTTGCATGATTTAGTGGGAGAGGCATTTTTAGATTAAAAATCCATGATCTAGTTAATGTTTTTGATATTATATGAAACTGTTTTATATCTGCTAACCATTTTTCGTGATCTATGTGATAGATTTGCGATGGCAGCACCATCTTCTAATCAGTTTGCGCTTATGTTGGATACGAAAAAACTCAAAGGCGCTGAGAACTTCACCGATTGGGACTTGGATTTAAGGATTGTCCTTGATTCTGATAAGTTGGGATATGTTCTTGAGGGTCCGCTACCCCTTGTTGTGTCTGAGGACGCAACACCAGAGGAACGCCAAGTTTTCCAAGCTTGGAAAGATGATGATTTAAAAGTAAAACATACATCTTAAGTTCGCTTACACCGGGACTCAAGAAACAATATTATGGCATATCAAATGCATATAGTATGATGATATGATTAAGAGAATCGTTTATGAACCAAGAACAAATCGTTGTTCATGAAGTTGCGATGGAACTGTTCCATGCGCGACTGGACGAGGGGCAATCTGTGACCTCACATGTTCTTCACATGATCGATTTGATCGATCAACTGAGGCAACATAATCTCATTCTGAATGACATTCTCAGTAGGAGTGTCATTCTTGGTTCGCTCCCAGCTTTATATCGCCAATTCGTGATGTACTTCAACATGAATGAGATTATCTGTACCTACCATGAGCTGCATAGGATGCTGATCACGGTAGAATAAGACCTAAAGAATGGAGTACCGACTCGCCCTTCGAAACCTACTTCACTTTCTGCTTCTTCCCATACCTGGTCAAAGGGAAAGAAGACGAAAGCGAAGAAGAAGAATGGTTTCGGTTCTCAACCATAGGGAAATATAGCAAAGCCCAATAGGGCTTCTGACGACAAATGCCATCACTGCAGCAAAGTCGGGCACTAGAAAAGGAACTGTCCTGACTACATCACCCAGATAAGGAGAGAGAGAGCATCTACACCAGGTACGTTTATTATTCCAGTTATTGATATCTCACTAGCTTGTGAAGCTGTAACATTCAGCTGGATTTTGGATTCTGCTTGTCATGTTCACATTTGCAATTCGTTGCAGGTGTTGAAGGAAAGTAAGAAATTGAAGCCTGAAGACATGCAGTTGCGCTTTGGGAGTGGAGACTCTCTGGATGCAGTTGCAGTAGGAGTATGTGAGATCCATTTGCCGAATGGGAAACTTTTGTTGTATGACTGCTACCTTGTATTAGGATGTGTAGCTAATATTATATCTCTTTTTGTATTAGATACAGAAGGTTATCGTATTAATATTAAAAACGATTCTTTGTATTTATATGATAAACCTAATATTCAAATCATTTGTTGTCTAAATGATCATGGTCATTATAAATTGCGTACTTCAAAAGATATTTTGAATACTGGAGTTAATAAACATAGTTTACCTATTGTTAATAATACTGAACTTTGTCATATGCGGCTAGGTCATATATGCGTTAAACGCCTTACCCAATTGGTTAGGAATGGTTTGATACCAGATCTCACCATTGAATCCTATCTAACTTGTGAATCGTGTATTCAGGGTAAAATGACCAAAGCCTCATTTTCTGGTGTTGGACACCACTCCACTAACTTACTGGAACTCGTACATTCTTATGTATGTAGAACACTAAGTCAAACTACTCACAGTGGTTATTTGTACTTCATTACCTTTACCGATGATCTGTCACGGTACGGTTATGTCTACCTGATGCGACATAAATCGGAAACCTTTGAAAAGTTCAAAGAGTTCTGAAATGAAGTAGAAAAACGGACTGGTTAATATGTTAAATGTCTTCTAAATGATCGAGGTGGCGAATATGAGTGGTGAGTTCATGGATTATATGAAGGAGAATGGGATTCTCGCTCAATATTCTCCTTCAGGTACTCCACAACACAATAGAGTGTCTGAGAGGAGAAATCAGACTTTATTGGATATGGTCCGATCAATGTTGAGTTTTACATATTTGCCCTATTACTTATGGGGCTACTCTCTTTTAACAGCTGCACATATTTTGAATAAGATTCCTTCAAAAGTTGTACCTACGACTCCATATGAGTTATGGTCCGGTAGGAGACCAAATCTTAGTTATATTAAGGTTTGGGGTTGTCCTGCCTATGTCAGGATGACTCAGCAGAATAAGCTTTTGCCTCGAGGGAAAAAGTTTAGGTTTGTTGGATATCCTTCGAACACGAGGGGATATCTGTTCTATGATACCGAGCATCAAAATGTGTTCGTAGATCGCTTCGCAAGATTTCTAGAAGTAGAATTTTTGTAAGAAGGTAGTAATCATAGACATGTTGAACTTGATGAAGTCCAACCTGAAAACAATGAACCAATAGAGGAAACTGAGATTCAAGTAGATGAAGAACGTTCAACACACACACTCCGTAGGTCACAAAGGGTATCTAGACCTCATGAACGCTTGTATTTGATACAAGAAAAGAGTCTCGATGTTCTATTAGTTGAAGAGATTGATCCTTTTACCTATAGAGGATCGATGTTGGACATAGACTCCGTGAAATGGCAAAGTGCCATGAAATCAGAGTTAGACTCAATGAATGGGAACCAAGTTTGTGTTGGACAATTATGACCCATAGCGTCACTATTTGTAAAAGATATTGTGTTTTTGTACAAATTAATTATGTAGCAATGAAAATTGCCTTTTATCATTTCGTAATTAGATTATTTAAATATGTGAATGATGAAAGTCCTTATGATTAGTTATGGAATGAGATGATATGAGACAGTATCAATCCACGACGGTTTAATCATTAAATATCCCTAGTCGTAGTATTATCGAGACTGGACATCGATAATGCGGAATAGACTAGTATCACACTTGTGCGTGTTATGGAAGCGTAACAGCATAGTTCTCATATATTTAAGTATTGGATATTTATTCAAGTGTGGTAGGAGATTGTGTTTTACCGATGGTACGGAAAACAGCTTCGCTCTGGATAGACCCCACGGAATCCCATTGGTAGTATGACTATGTGTCAATAGGAGTCTGTATCATGGTAGATGTATTTGGTCTTAACCTGAGACTTGCATCGCTAGTACTTGCGACAATCAATACACTTTGGTTTTGGTCATCCAGGACTTTAACAGATTCTGTGTACGCCTCTTCTGGGTTTATTGAGAATCGTAGTGTATTGGGTGTGATGTCAAGACGGAAGTATCACTTCAGTCATATGGAGATGATGTCACGCAGGGATACAGAACTGGTTCTCTAAAAGGTTGCAACCATCGGGATAATATGACCAGGTCATGATTATCCGATAATAAAAAGACTAGTTGCTTGTGATCCGATATATTTTTCGTACGGGATACACTATTCCAGCCCCAGGCCTTGCATGTGACATCCGATACTGGATCACGAGATACGCAATACTAGTATACTACGCCTGACATAGATCATATATTCCAATAAGAATATTTTTGGAGAATTGGGTAGGCCATTGGTAGTATGACTATGTGTCAATGGGAGTCCGTATCAAGGTAGATGTATTTGGTCTTAACCTGAGACTTGCATCGCTAGTACTTGCGACAATCAATACGCTTTGGTTTTGGTCATCCAGGACTTTAACAGATTCTGTGTACGCCTCTTCTAGGTTTATTGAGAATCGTAGTGTATTGGGTGTGATGTCAAGACGGAAGTATCACTTCAGTCATATGGAGATGATGGTCACGCAGGGATACATAACTGGTTCTCTAAAAGGTTGCAACCATCGGGATAATATGACCAGGTCATGATTATCCGATAATAAAAAGACTAGTTGCTTGTGATCCGATATATTTTTCGTATGGGGCATACACTATTCCAGCCCCAGGCCTTGCATGTGACATCCGATACTGGATCACGAGATACGCAATACTACGTATACTACGCCTGACATAGATCATATATTCCATTAAGAATATTTTTGGAGAATTGGGTAGGCATGTCGCTTTGCTAGAAGCCAACCTTGTCTCGTAAATCGGTAAGAACGTAGTACGAGGTACGTACTTGTTCGGATAGTCCGACGACCGGATTTACTGCCAACATATCCAGGGATCTCTTGGGTCGCTTCCCGAAGATTCACCGATGACGTATGATTCGAACTTTATTAATCTGGGATTATAGCGAGAGACTTTTTCTTTTTCTGGGATAAAGTACTATTTGAAGAGAGAGAACGATTAATTTGGAATTAATCGATAAAATAATATATTCGATATATTATACGAAATTGGATTTCGACGCGGAATTAAAATTGGATTTTAATTCCGGCTAACGAATTGATTTAGAATTAATTCGCAAGCGACGTGAATAGTAATTTTGCTAGGCATGATTATTTAATTAAATTTGATTTAATTACGACACAACGGAAAAACTCGTTAATTCGGAATTAACGAAACCGAACCCGGAATGTGTTTGCGACGCCACTCCGATTTTGAATCAAGTGCGGCCGCAAGTCACATCGTGAGTCACATCACTTGTCACTTTAGTGATAGATGTCTTATCACCTTTTTGGTGAGTGACATGCAGTCACTATTCATGACATAAGTAGGTGTGGGCATTTAATGCCATTTTGGAGCCAAAATTGGCTTTGACTTTTGGAAAAGCATATACCGTTTTTTGGTAGTGGTTTTTCATAAGGTTTTTGGAAAACAAATAACAAAAGAATCAAAAGAAACTCTCTCTCCTTTTGGCCTAGAAACCGTGACTCTCCAAAGAAGAAAGGAAGCTTGATTTTCTTTCATCTTTTGCTAGCACAAACAAGGAATCGATACAAGGTGATAGGGAACCGAACTAAGAGCTTGGAATCCTTAAAGCTTGGAGCTTGATCATCTTCATCAACAAAAATCCACCTTGGCCGAATACTTCACAAAGGGAGGAAAAGTTTTGTTGATCATCACATCAAAAGCCGTTCAATGTAAGTGTGTTTTCCGCCTCACTTCTTTGAGTATTCATTCTTTTCTATGCTTATATTGATCTTGGGACCACCCTAGAAACTAACAATGGTATCAGAGCAAGGTTTAAGCATGAAAATGATTAGGGTAAATTGGGTAAATTGATTTTGAGCATGTTTTGACTAAATTACTTGTTTGAGCATGCTTGTATATGGATGACTTGGAGTTATTTATGATCAATTTCATGAAAAATTAATTGGATCAATTTTCCCCTTAATCTTGGCTTGGCCGAGAGTTGGTACCCTTTTATGTCATGGTATTTTTTGTTTGTTTGATCATTGGATGACTTGAAACAATTGGGTAATGTTGATTTAAAATTCAATCGGATTGAAAACGAAATCGGACATAAAACCCAAAAATGTCGTGACATATGAGCATGTAATGAGATGATTTTTGGTTCAAAAATGTTGGACATAAGTTGAACAATGAATACATAATTAATTGATTAAATTTGTATTTTGGAAATATTAATTTGGATAATAATTGATGTATTACACTTTGTTTAATTGAATTAGAAAATTTGGAATTTTAAAATTTGATTAATTGGGCTTGATTTTGAATTGGGCTTGTAATTGTTGTATTTGGGCCTTATGGACTTGGTTGGGCCAAGTTGGTTTGGGCCAAATGGATTGGATCCAAATTTGGGCCTAAATCATTCCATTAAGTCCAAATATAACAAATGGGCTTTAAATGTTTAATTGGGCCTAATGGGCCAAAATTGGTTTCTTGGCAAATAAGGGTGATTCCTTACTTGGGCCTTGGTATTTGGGTTTGACCCATATTGACCAAAGCCCATGCCTTATGAAATCAATTGAAAGCCCATTGGACTTTTAATTAACAACATTGGATGTTAATTGGGCTTTGAGACCCATTTAGATTAGATTTGGAATCTAAGTCGTTAAAGCGCATTAAAAAGTGTAGTTATTTAATTTGGAATTAAATAAATGAATTAGTATTGAATACGAATTAAATTAGATTTAAAGAGTAGTTCGATATAATTCAAGAATTTGTACTTCGAGTACTTATTCACAAACGAGTTGGACTCGCGCAAATCAAATCATTGTTTGAACATTGGATGATCACTAATATTCAAAGATTAATTAATTTGATTAGATTGATTGAATAACATGCTTGAATGAATACATGGATGTGATGAATGAATAGCGTATATCGGATGGATATTAGAAGGGAAAGGGCAATTTTAGAAATTGTTGTAAATTTAGAATTTATAAATTGGACCTGTGTGTCCAGCCTTCTCTCTTTATTGATTCTTTGTATTCTCTTCTCACCTAATTCCCCTCAATGTTAATGAGGTTTCTATTATTGTATTATGTAATTGGGTAGAAGTAGAATAGTGCTAGCCGGAGAGGAAAGAGAGTGATTTGTTCTAGGAACAAGTTGTTAAATATCCATCCGCATATCGTTATTAATTTACTTTCCGCGCCTTATTATGCTTTTAGAATGCATGCTTAAGGGTGTATGATGAGACCTAACAAAGATAATAAATTGGTTGCCAATTTACGCGAAAAACCCTCAAAACATATTAAGCGTTTTCCTTCCATTGAGTGATTCTTACTCAAGATCCAAAACTGGCATTGGTTTGTTGGCCAAAGTCAAGACCTTTGTCAATTGCGGATGTGTTTGAATCATGAAAGCATTGTTACATATCGGTGTCTTGTCCAAGTTGTGATTTTTTGGCCAAAGTCAAGATCACTTCTTGTCCATCGACATTGATTACGAAGCTTTCCAAGGTCAATGGGTCCCGCTTAACTGGAATCATTAAGCTTGTTGTGCCAAAGCCAAGGCTTAGTTGATTTAGAGGAAAAGGTTAGGAAAATATATTGGATATATTGGCATATATATTGTATATATGTTTCGGACTTGGAGGTCCACCTACCGGATCTAGGAATTGGATGAGATCCAATTGATCTTCGAGATCTACCTAGTTAAATATCATACAGCTTGTTGGCCAAAGTCAAGGTTGTGCGTTATTTAACGGGATCCTAGCCCACTAGGAAACTGGATTTCCCGAGTACTCAACAGAGGGTTAGAGGCTCGCCGAAAAATAGTGGGAGGCTAGTATTGAATTTGCAATTTCGTTCAAATACTTAGCTTTACGCGCTTTCAAATTATTTCGTCAAAATTATTTTATTAGTTGGACTAATATTGTATTATTTTTCTTGTAACAGTTAGACTGTACCCTACATTGTTAATTGGATAATTAGATTATCGCAGTTAAAATGACAGGAAAGAACAGTGTTCGGGACATCATCATTGGCGATAATGTCTTCAACGACACTAACTTTTCCGATTGGGACATGAATCTAAGGATAATCCTTGGATCCGAGAGGCTGCTATATACTATAGAGAGACCTCTTGGGCCTAAGCCCAGATCTGATCAGTTGCTCGAGCTAGATCTTTGGAAGACACATAGCGATGACAACGCAACTGCTCAATCTATCATGCTTGCTACTATGACTCAGCAATTCCGTCGACAGAACAATGGATTGGATCCCTATACCATGTTGGCGAAATTGAATGATCTACACCGATCTAATCTTAGATCGCAGAGATATGAGTTACAGAAGAAGCTCTTCCGCGCTCGGATGTCGGAGGGTACATCTGTTGAACAACATGTGACACAGATGATTGCCGATATCGAGCAGCTTGGACAAATGGGGATTGTCTTTGAGATAGAGACCTCTATAGATTTGATCTTGCAGTCTCTCCCCGACACTTGGAGTGGGTTCATCATGAACTACAATATAATGAACCAAGACCAGACTCTTGGAGAGCTGATGTCGACGCTGCGTGAGGCAAAGAAGGAACTTCTTAAGGGTAAGAAGCGTGAGGCGCACTTTGCTTCTACATCTCGGACTCTGAGGGCTGGGCCCAAGGCGACTGGAGGGTTAAAAAAGAATAAGCATAAGAAGGGCAAGGCCAAAGCGTCAAAGGCTTCTGGGAAGCCAAAGGACAAGTCTCAGGATGTATGCCTCCAGTGCGGCAAGCGGGGTCACTGGAAGCGTGACTGCCGCGAGTACAAGGCGCTCCAGAAGGAGATAAAGGCGGGCAAGGCACCGGCCTCAGGTATGTTTGTTATAGAAATAAACATGACTACTTCTAGTTTTAAAAATTGGATTTTTGATTCTGGTTGTGGTACTCACATTTGTACTGATGTGCAGGATCTGCGGATTAGCAGGAAACTGGCGTCATGAGAGATTGACCTCCGTGTTGGAAATGGGACTCCAGTCGCCGTTTTGGCCGTTGGCACTTTTGTTTTAGAACTGCCCTCGGGGCATGTACTTGAACTTACAAACTGTTATTTTGTACCTAGTTTGACTAGGAATATAATTTCTGTATCTATGTTAACCCAATGTGGGTACACTTTTGTATTTAGAAACACTGGGTGTTTTATGTATAAAAACGATATAGAAATTTGCACAGCTGATGCAAATAATGGTCTTTATATTTTGAATATAAATCAATCTCAAAATGTAACAAACAAAAGGCTTAAAGTAAGTCATAAAGATGAAACTTATATGTGGCATTGTCGTCTGGGACACATAAACAAGACTCGCATATCCACACTTTCGAAGAGTGGGTACTTGGACGGATTTGATCCAAATTCATATGACGTCTGCGAATCTTGCTTATTAGGCAAAATGCCTAAATCACCTTTTAGCGGTAAAGGTGTACGCGCCACCGAACTGTTAGCCCTTGTTCATAGTGACGTTTGTGGGCCCATGTCTAGCCAGGCTAGAGGTGGATATGAATACTTCGTAACCTTTACGGATGATGCATCACGTTATGGTTATGTGTATCTTATGAGACACAAGTCGGAAACTTTTGAGAAATTCAAAGAGTTTCGACACGAAGTTGAAAAAAAGACCGGTAAAAGTATTAAGACATTACGGTCGGACCGTGGTGGCGAATACTTGAGTAATGAGTTTCTTGACTACTTGAAAGAATATGGTATTCTTTCACAGTGGACTCCTCCCGGAACACCGCAATTAAACGGTGTGTCCGAACGGAGAAACCGAACTTTGTTAGACATGGTAAGGTCTATGATGAGTCGCACTGAGCTACCTATTTCCTTCTGGGGATATGCATTAAACAGTGCAATACTTATTTTGAATAAGGTTCCGTCAAAGTCTGTTCAACAGACACCATATGAAATATGGACAGGAAAGAAACCGGGTTTCTCATTCCTGAAGATTTGGGGTTGCTGGGCATACGTCAAACGTTTGGAAGGTACCAAACTAGAACCCAAATCGGATAAATGCCTATTTGTAGGATATCCTAGGGAAACCAAAGGATATTACTTCTATCACCCACGAGAGAACAAAGTTTTTGTTGCTCTACATGCGGTTTTCCTTGAGAAGGAATTCCTAAATGCAGTGATAAGTGGGAGGAAAGTAGAACTCGATGAAAATCATAGTGATACTTTTCCTGGCATAGAATCCTCAACGGAACATGAACAGTTCATCAGGGATGAAGCTGTACCACAATCTTCGATTACACAAGACCGCGTAGGTCGGAGAGAGTCAGAAAACAACCTGAGAGGTATGGGTTTCTGATCTCACCTCATGTAGATATAATCTCATTGAGGAAGACGAGCCGGCTACGTATGAGGAAGCGATACAAGGTATCGACTCCGGTTTATGGCAAGATGCCATGAAGTCCGAAATGGATTCCATGTACACCAACCAAGTTTGGACACTGGTTGATGCACCAGAAGGCGTAAAGCCTATTGGATGCAAATGGGTCTTCAAGAAGAAGACCGACATGGATGGCAACATACAAACGTACAAAGCTAGGCTTGTAGCAAAGGGGTATCGTCAACGACATGGTGTCGATTACGATGAAACTTTCTCACCCGTTGCCATGATTAAATCCATTCGGATAATGCTTGCTATTGCTGCATATTTCGATTACGAGATATGGCAGATGGACGTCAAAACCGCTTTCCTTAACAGAAACCTGTTGGAGGATGTTTATATGCAACAGCCTGACGGTTTTGTCATGCCTAAACATGCAAACAAGGTTTGCAAGTTAAATCGGTCCATTTATGGACTGAAGCAAGCGTCACATTCTTGGAACCAACGTTTTGATGAGATCATAACAGAATATGATTTCGTTTAAAATGAAGATGATCCTTGTGTATATAAGAAGGTTAGTGGGAGCGCACTGACTTTCATTGTCCTTTATGTTGACGATGTATTGCTTATGGGCAATGACATTCCCATGTTAACATCGGTGAAAGCTTGGCTTTCATTAGAATTCTCCATGAAAGATCTGGGAGAAGCAGCCTTTATTCTGGGAATAAAGATCTACCGGGATAGATCTTGAAAGCTGCTTGGACTCTCCCAGAGCACGTACATTGACAAAATGTTAAAGAGATTAAACATGGATCAGTCCAAGAGGGGACTGTTGCCAGTGTCACATGGTGTCACTCTATCTAAGGACATGTGTCCTAAAACTCAAGATCAGAGAGACAACATGAGTCGGATACCGTTCGCCTCGGCAGTCGGATCGATCATATATGCCATGATATGTACGCGACCTGATGTCTCCTATGCTTTGAGCATGTGTAGTCGCTATCAGGCCGATCTAGGTGAAGGTCACTGGATAGGGGTTTTAGAATATCCTTAAGTATCTTAGACGAACTAATGATGCTTTTTTAATCTGTGGAGATGGAGAACTTGAGATAACTGGGTATACCGATGCAAGTTTCCAAACCGATAAAGATGACTGTAAGTCCCAATCAGGGTACGTGTTTTGTTTGAATAACGGAGCAGTGAGCTGGAAATCTTCCAAACAATAGACAGTTGCCGATTCAACAACAGAAGCCGAGTATATCGCTGCAGCTGAAGCAGCAAAGGAGGCAGTTTGGATCCGAAAATTCCTAATTGGATTAGGAGTAGTTCTGTTAGCAGCTGAGCCCGTTCCATTGTATTGTGACAATAACGGGGCTATAGCGCAGGCTAAGGAACCGCGGTCTCATCAACGATCCAAGCATGTTCTTCGACGTTTCCATCTGATTCGTGAGATCATACATCGTGGCGATGTGAAGATCGAGAAGGTCGCATCAGAGGACAACATTGCAGATCCGCTGACGAAAGCCATTCCTCAGCAAAAGTTTGAGCGACATGTACATAGTTCAGGTGTTAGATGCTTGAGTGACTGGCTATAGGCCAAGTGGGAGATTTTGGACAATTATGACCCATAGCGTCACTATTTGTAAAAGACATTGTGTTTTTGTACAAATTAATTATGTAGCAATGAAATTGCCTTTTATCATTTCGTAATTAGATTACTTAAATGTGTGAATGATGAAAGTCCTTATGATTAGTTCCGATTGAGATGATATGAGACAATATCAATCCACGACGGTTTAATCATTAAATATCCCTAGTCGTAGTATTATCGAGACTGGACATCGATAATGCGGAATAGACTAGTATCGCACTTGTGCGTGTTATGGAAGCGTAACACACATAGTTCTCATATATTTAAGTATTGGATACTTATGCAAGTGTGGTAGGAGGTTGTGTTTTACCGATGGTACGGAAAACAGCTTCGCTCTGGATAGACCCCACAGAATCCCATTGGTAGTATGACTATGTGTCTATGGGAGTCCGTTCAGGGTAGGTGTATTTGGTCTTAACCTGAGACTTGCATCGCTAGTACTTGCGACAATCAATACGCTTTGGTTTTGGTCGTCCAGGACTTTAACAGGTTCTGTGTATGCCTCTTCTAGGTTTATTGAGAATCGTAGTGTATTGGGTGTGATGTCAAGACGGAAGTATCACTTCAGTCATATGGAGATGATGGTCATGCAGGGATACAGCAGAAGTAAAACGTTAAAGCGTCGGGATAATATGACTAGGTCATGATTAGCCGATAATAAAGAGACTAGTTGCTTGTGATCCGATATATGCTTCGTACGGGGCAGACACTATTCCAGCCCCAGGCCTTACATGTGACATCTGATACTGGATCACGAGATACGCAATACTACGTATACTACGCCTGACATAGATCATATATTCCATTAAGAATATTTCTGGAGAATTGGGTAGGCATGGCGCTTTGCTAGAAGCCAACCTTGTCTCGTAAATCGGTAAGAACGTAGTACGAGGTACGTACGTGTTCCGATAGTCCGACGATCGGATTTACTGCCAACATATCCAGGGATCTCTTGGGTCGCTTCCCGAAGATTCACTGATGACGTATGATTCGAACTTTATTAATCTGGGATTAATAGCGGAGAGACTTTATATGGGATAAAATATTATTTGAAGAGAGAAAATGATTAATTTGGAATTAATCAATAAAATAATATATTCGATATATTATACGAAATTGGATTTCGACGCGGAATTAAAATTGGATATTAATTCGGGCTAACGAATTGATTTAGAATTAATTCGCAAGCGACGTGAATAGTAATTTTGCTAGGCATGATTATTTAATTAAATTTGATTTAATTACGACGCAACGGAAAATTGATGTCAAAACGGCTTTTCTAAATGGATTTTTTGAAGAAATATATGGAACAGCCAGAAGGTTTTGCGTCCAGCGAAAACTCGGTATGGTATGTAAGCTTAAGAAGTCCATTTATAGACTTAAACAAGCTTCACGAAGTTGGAATCTTCGATTCGATGAAATTATTAGATCGTCTGGTTTTCTCAAGAATTCGAAATAATCCTGTGTGTATCAGAAGGCCAGTGGGGCATGGTGGTATTTTTAGTCCTTTATGTTGATGACATTCTAATCATTGGGAATGATATAGGGATGTTACAAGGCGTCAAAGCATATCTCTGTAAGAATTTCTCCATGAAGAACCTGGGAGAAGCTTCATATGTTTTAGGGATAAAACTCTATAGAGATAGACAAAGGAAGCTGATTGGGTTATCCCAATCAACGTACATAGATAAGATCTTGGAACGATATAATTTTGGTAACTGTAAGACAGCAAACATACCGTTCAGACATGGGATTCATCTTTCGAAGAATATGAGTCCACAAACAGAAGATAAGAAGGTTAGAATGTCTAACCAACCTTATGTTTCATGTTTGGGTAGCATAATGTATTCCATGTTATGTACTAGGCCTGATATCATTTTCGCTGTTAGCGTAACTAGTAGATATCAGTCCAATCCAGGAAATGACCATTGGATGGCCATTAAACATATCCTGAAGTATCTTAAAGGTACTAAGGATAAGTTGATAATTTATGGAGGAAGTGAACTGCAAGTTAACGGGTATACGGATTTTGACTTCCAATCGGATCCCGATGATAGAAAGTCTACATCTGGATTCATATTTACCCTTAACGAAGGTGCAGTTTGCTGGAAGAGTTCCAAACAGGGGTCAACAGTAGATTCCACCACATAGGCGGAATACATTACAGCTTCTGAAGCTGCAAAGGAAGCTGTATGGATTATGAACTTTACTACATAATTGGGAGTTGTCCCAAGTATCGAGAATGCGATTCCATTATACTGTGATAATACTTGAGCCATTGTGCAAGCAAATGAACCGAAGGTGCATCAGAAGTCGAAGCATGTGGAACGAAAATACCGCATCATTCGAGAGATTATGTCATAAGGGGATATTATCGTCTGCAAGGTACCGAGTGAAGATAATGTAGCAAACCCGCTTACGAAGGCCATACCTCCGAAGTTATTTGATAAACATGTGGAGTCGATAGGTATTAGATACAATTGATATTGGCATTAGAGCAAGTGGGAGATTTTGTTGGGGTTGGTGCTCAGAGCGCCAATTTCCGGTTGTATTTCTTTGAGAATAATATTGTAAAACGTTTTTATTTTGAATAAAATAAGCAGTTTCTGTAATATAATATATATTTTTATATGGTAAATACGTAATGGACCTTAGGATGATTAGTCATGATACTGTTGCAAAAGCGTCGCAACTGACATTGAGTTGTATCATGACGTTGTCATTCTCATATAGTTCCTGGTCAAGGTTTACACTACTTGGTCAGTAAAGTAAACCCGTTGAGACCGGTACATATCGTAAACTAGAATATATGATTCCAATGGTTTCTCAATGAACCATGAGTCCTGGGGACTCGTATAGACGTGTAGATGTTTATAACGGATAAACACTGAACGACTCACCCAAGATTCTTAATGGATGGTACACCAACGTCAATAAGAATCTTCTCGGGTTGAGTAGCATTTGTGATTCTTCGACTTGAGATACCACTGTGGGCACATGAGACATCTTCCACACTTAGATGGTAGTCATGTCACCGATCTATTTAGATCAGACCTTCGCCTGTTCATTGGGTATGGATAGATCCTTAGGGTGTCCTGTGTGTGTCGAGATAAGATCCATCAGTTATGTGTACAGAGCATAGCTAGTCCATATATGTTTAGCAATCAGATAAAAACCATGGGCCCGTGGTACACTTTTGAAGTGAGTTCTAAGTGTTCTTTTAGAGATTGCTAATAGAGATGTCGACGGGATAGTCCCTATAGAGATTTGACGTTTATATCGATATCTCTGGGATATATCTGGATACCTATGACAAATGATTTAAACATATGCCATGACCTCAACCTGTATGATTCAGCGAGTTTATTCATGGACTCGAAATTGGATTTTGTGACGGATATGCCAGAATCTAGAGAGTCTCACTAATGAAATATACTCGTAGATCACTAGGGCAAATTTTTTGAATAATACTGATTATTTATAAGTCGTTTAAAGGTTAAACGAAAAATACATGTGAATGGACCTAATAGTCATTTCCTAATTTTTGTGTATTTACATTTAATGATAGATTTTATCAAATACATATTAATTAATTGTCAAATTGAGATATTTGACTAATATCATAAATATATATGTATTTGATATTTAATGTAAATATAATACATATATTTAATATATTTGTATTTAAATAATTATTTAATTATTCAATTGTTAAATAATTAAATAATTAAATAATTAAAAATATAAATATCCAAAGTTGTGATATTTATGGAAATGCTTTTAGTTGCTATTGTTGACTTTAAGAAATTCATTAAATGTATATTTTAACTTATGCCTAAATTCGGCCAAGGCCATTGTGAGAGGTATAAGTTGTTTTGTTTCATTTTAGGGTTTCATAAGTTCATTAGACACAAAAGAAGTTGAGACAAAAGTTTGAAGCAAAAAGGAAAAAGCTTGGAAATCTTTTGTAATTGTAAGTTTTTCTTTAAAGTCTTCAACATGAAAAATATTTCTAACATGCTTAGCTTCAATTTGTGATGCTTTGATGTTATCTCTACTCTTATAGTTTGTGTTTAATTGGTTGTGAACTTGAATGAAAGATGTATGCAGGTAAGTAAGCTTGAAATTGTTTCAAAGGCTTACTTTTGATTATTTGAAAATCATGTTGCCATTCTAGAGTTGTTAAGCCACTCCTTGGTGACCTAAAATTATTCTAGAGTTATTTCAAAGTAGTGAGACATGTTTGGTGTGGTAAAGATTGAATTAAAGTGTTGGATTTTAAAGATTTGGAAATATTGGTCAATTTGCTGAAATTGTAAAATTAGGATTCTTAAGCCCTTCCAAATTTGGGGCTTTTCATATATGTGATGTATTATGGAGTTTATATGATTCATGTAAATTTTTGGGTTGATTAAATTGATCTTGGCATGTTTAGAACACAAAAGGACCAAAATGCAATTATCCGAAAATTTGGGGTGCTCACGGCAATTAGACAAAAGTTTGGGAATTTTTTGCAATCTGATTTTGATATATTGGATATGTTGAAAATTATTTTAGAAGTGATTTAGAATCATCCAAAATTATATTTGACAATTTTAGGACAAAAATGATAAATTTACAAAGTTGTGGGGTAATTCGGTAATTACCAAGAAATTTGATTTATTGTGTAATTTTTCAGAATTTAATAATTGGATAATTAAATAAATAAGTTTATTTAATTGATCCAAGAAAAATTTTGAAATCGGAAAATTTTGATTTTCCACTTTTCCGCTGCTTTACCGGATTTTCGCCAAAAAACCCATACATAAGCTAAGACAGAGGTATCAGTTCAAGAGCCCGAACAAGTAGAATCTCAAACTGATCTAGATCATTCTTTGGTCGCTGAATGTATTTATAGGGAGAAACATGTAGAAGAGCTAACCATACCATTCATACCAACAAATAAGGAGCTTGAAGCATGTATTGCGCAGATGTCAGATGAAGAGCTGAACAAGGAAATGCAAAAATTCATCTGTGAAGAAACAATGAAGCAAGATGCAAGACAAAGGCAGGAGCAAGTGTGTGATCATATTGAAAATCTCGTGATATCAGAGGAAATATAACAGCAGTGGGGAGTACATATCGAGGACACCGCCCAGAAGCTTGACAGAATGGTACAACCATTCAAAGTCAAGCATTATACGAGACCACTTGATATATTTTAATTTCTTTCAGGAACCACTGGAGCTAAAAAGTTTAAGAAGGTGGCATGGGCACTGAGTCAAATAAAATCATTTTGGCCACCTCACTGTTGGAAAAGACGCTGGAAAAGCAACGCACATGGCATTGTCATCTCTAGGACATCAAAAACCACACTGAAGCCTTCTTCAAAGATAATCTTCAGTCATGTCTGGCTGAATACGTTTAAATTAGCGCTAGCGGGAAGGCAACCCATAAAAATTTTATGTTTAATTAAATTTTTATTTTCGCAGTTTACGTACACATGTTATAAAATTTTTAATTTTGTGTGTTAATTTTTTAGGAAAAAACACATACATAGCATTTAAAGAAAAGGCTTGACTCACCACGATAGTGTTGTTCCCTTCTCTTTATTTTGTTTTTTATTGCTTTGGGGATAATGCTAGATTTATGTTTGGGGGTTATTATTGCATGCTCTATCTTGTTATTTCTTACATGTTTTGTTTTGTTTTCTTTTTGCACGCTAACCAATTGATGTCTTCTAAACTCTTCTTCTTTTTAAGACATTGGGGACAATATCTCAATTAGGTTATGGGAGAGGATAGTTGACTAGTTTGTTTTTATTTTTCTTTTCTTTTCTTTGTTTTGTTTGCTTTATTGTTATTTTTGCTTAAATTTTTAACTAACCAAGTGGAATTGTTGTTTTGAGATAGCTGTGTAAGGAGTCTGTGCTCCTGAGACGTATCTCAGGCTAATTCGTAACAAGTTATTTTTTGTTTATTTCCATCACAATTATTTAAATTTGTAAATACTCCATAATATCGACTAAAATTGATCTTCATATGCTCATTTGAAATGTATTATCAACATACACGGTAACATATGAACATTGGTTGTAAGTGAAAATTTTGTAATAATCAGTTTTTTAGTTTATTGAAGTCGGCACCTAAAGGCAGTGAAAGGTGTGTTTATATTAAAAAAAATGTTGAATAAAAACTTACCAAGCTTTTACTTAGTAATCGGACGTCTTGTTTGGCCAGCAGTGACTGCTCGCGTCAAACGGTATGGCTTGTGTTAGTTTGATAATAAAAAGCTTCTACTTAGTAACCAAACATCTTGCCTCAGTAAGCAGTGATTATTCGCGTCAAAAGGTCGAGCTTAACTAGTTTAATAATAAAATTTATACTAAGTAACTGGACATCTTGCCTCAGTAAGCAGTGATTGTTTGCGTCAAACGGTAAAGCTTGAAAAAAATTAATAATAAAAATAAAAAATAAAATAAAATAAAATAATGCTTATTGTTTATAAATAAATTTTCATTTCCAAAAGGTGTGAACTCTAACATAACTTTAGGACAAAAATATTACTCTATTTTCAACTACAACTTGTGAATATTGTAGGCACAATGAATTGATTAATACCTTGTTAATTGTGTATATGAAGAATGGTAAAAGCATAGGAGAATTTACTTATTTGATATCTTAGAAAGAAAGAAAATAACTACTAACTTGGATAAGAATTTCACTTGTTTAGTTACTAACTTGTTTCTATTGTCTTTTTTTTTTACATTTAATTGACATTTACGGGTATCGTCGCTGTAAACCCTCACGAGACTATAACTCATCGACTAGGGACACCTATGGGTTTAAAGGCTTGTTGCATACGCTAAATATAACCATGATCCCTAAGAAAGTGGCTTAGATTAATTTAGTCTGAGTAGATTATTTGCTTTTGTTTCGTTTATTTTGCTCAATGACTAGAAAAATGTTAGGTTTGGAGGTGTGATGAGCGGAAAATATATCAATATTTACCAACCCTTTGACTTAATATTTTGTATTATTTCTCGGGTTTTTTTTTTAATGTTTTGATGTGTTTTTGTGTATTTTTCAGATAAAAATAATATCAGGACTCAATGGAATCAATTCGGGACTAAAACGATGAAAAACGGACAAAAAGGACAAAAATGAAAATTCAATGTTCAGCGTCGTGATGCGCATGACTTCTGCATCGCAACGCGTCAACATCAGCGTCGAAAGTGCACCCTGATGACACGCGTCTTCAACTATTCATTGCGACATGATGCACAAGCTTTCACACATCACGATGCCAGGATGAAAATGTATGACTCATGGATCTAACTATGCGAATCACGATGCGCAACACTTTGAGCGTCGCAACGCGCAGACCATTTTCTGCCTATAAATAGCCATTGATTTCATTTGTAAATTTCATACTTTCCTTAGGTTCCTAATAAGTGATTAAGGTTTGTATCTTGTTTGTTTACTTTTCGTAGTTTTGTAATGTATTTTTATTAGTTGTAATAATAGTTTGTGTGTTTTTACTTTCTTTTATGTTTAGTAATTAATTTCCGCTGGGGGAAGGGTGAAACCTTTAATATGATAAGGTAGCTTAATCTCACTTATTTTATAATATAGAAATTGAACTTTAATAATATGGATTAATGTTGATACCGCCTAAATTGCTGGTTTTTATTTATTTGACATAATGTGACACCGCCTATATGGTAGATCTTTAGGTGACAGATGAATACCTCCAATATGGGTGGGTTATAGACAAAAAATAACACCGCTTTTATGGATGGTTTGACTTAATTAATTGGGTAACAATGAAAATTTCTATATTATAATAAAGTGAGATTTCTACATTTGAAATGTTAATGGTGGATGCTCTAACCCCCAGTATTTTATTTTGAATCTAGGGAAGTGATGAAGCACAATATTCACAAGTTTAATAATTGATTTATTTTTTTATATAATGTGTGGTGCTTTGGCTTCTTTATTGAATCTTAAGCTTAATGCGGCTTGTTTCCTGATCAGTAATAAGATTAATGTGGAAAACGTAAAACGAACTTGACGAATGGATTTTAGGTTTCAGCCTTTAGATTCAATAGCTCACGATCTCACTTTAAGATTTCCTTACAGGATAGGAATATACCTGTTAGGCGTGGGAAGCCACAATTGGAACTTGATCTTATTGAATTCAGAGTTTCTTAGTTAACATAGGAATATAGTTAATTGGGTTGTTTTGAATGTTTGAACATGACCATCGGAAGAGGCTTTTTCATATCTTCGTGTTCTAGGTTAACAAACTGATTTATTATACATGTATGGGAAAATCAATTCATCATTAGAGTAATATTGGGCGGATTCACAACCCTAGATGTTTTCTTTATTATTAATTTCCTTTGTTTTTATTTTTATTTTTATTAATCTATTTAGTTAAACCATTTTCAACCAACAACAATCCCTTCCTGCTCCAATTAGATACTTGTAAATAAATAGCATCAACAATTAACATTGTGAGAATTTAAGTCCTCGTGGGATCAATATTGTTATACTACTTGAGTGATACGTGTGCTTGCGTAACGTGTGTGATTTCACCCGATCAACAAGCATATATATGACAAACATTTCTTTGTCATTCAGAATCGTCATACACATACGTATATATATTAAACATATGAATATACTCATTACTTCGAATTTCGATTCCATGACCTTTACAATCCTCACATTCTTTACTTATCGATCAACATTCTCCATTCATGTATGTATCATATCAATCACGAACTTTCAGCACTCGTAAAAGACTTAACATATACCAACTCAACCTCTATACCACTAAATCATATACATTAATCAATAACAAACTTATCATAATGACGCACATCTATACGTGCTAATATAAATTCAAAAATCATGACTTATTTTTTTACCATTATATACTCAAATTGTCCATAGCTTATCATCATATACCTATTCAAATTCATGTACCCATGCTTATTCATATACTTGTTCATTTACATATACATAGATATACTATTACATAATCATACACCCATATGCATCAAAAGGAATCAACATTATTATACACTTCCCTTCATATTATAGCAATAATGCGAGTCTTAACTTGTGATGATCGACTATCTCAAATATACACGATCTCGAAGTCTTTTCCCAAATCCATCTTTAAATATCCTAAACCTTTCAATCCTGTCTATATATATATAAAGCACGAAAAGAACGATTCGAGAACGCATTGTATGGGTTACTTACTTGGCTTCACGAGCACTTCCTTTCCTAATCAATTCTGCCAAAAGAAATGGCGAAACATCGTTAGAAATGAACATAATCTTTGACTAACCATAAACTTACATATGTACTATTATAACGAACATAATCTTTTATATCAACAAATATATCCATTGTCACAACCAGAAGTGACAAATAATCCTACGTGCTCTTATGATGTTAATAGTCTGAAATCTATCAATCTCTGTCATCATTCAAAATATAAAACGTAAAACGATCTCTTTCAAAAATCATTTTGAAAATGAATTTGAAAAACTCTTTTACTGTAAACAAAATCAGTTTCAAAATCCATCATCGTAAATCCATATCGAGCATGCAGCATTACACAACTGGATGAAACATAACAAGCGCCCATTGCCCAAATCGCGTGCATAGATCGAACAATGAACGAAATGATCCCATGTCGATAGAGGGTCGGGTCGGCTCATTGGAGTTGGGCAAACCCCTATACAAGCACCACAGCGGAAACATATCATATCAAATTATAAAATTGTAAAAACCATATACATCAAAATCAAAATGTAATTCTTTTGAAATCATTTTCCCTCAAACTATAGATATGTGTAAATCAAAAAGAAATCTTTAATGCAAACTTTTCAAAATACATATCGATCATCCACTATTCAGTCGCACGCACAGACCAGACAGTGTACGGACCATGTCAACAAGTTAGTGGTCCATCCATTTTTCGATTGTCTGGACCCCATAACAAGTGCCCCGACAAGCCAGAAAAAAATATATACAAGCGCCATTGAGGGTCAAAAACATAAAATCATCGAGCATCGTGACAGAAATAAATTTTCAAGCGTCTCAACGGAAACAAGTTTTACAATTTTAAAAACATCAAAATTATTTTCGAGCTCTGAGATAGTCGACCATCAATAGATAATGTATCTATTTATTATATTATAAAAATTAATATTTAATTAATTTGATTAATTAAATTTTAATTTAATGAGATAATATTTTAAAAAGTTGAAAACTTTGAAAATTATTTGTTTATGAATTATCTTTGATAATTTATAGGATAAATATTAAAAGATTTTATTTTGATTTTTTGAAAATCAAAATTGATAATATTCTTTATGGATTTGCTTGTCATTGTTTTGATAAAAACAAAATAAAAAACGTAGGCAAGGATTACAATTTGATTTGATCAAAAATTCATCCAAACTATAAAATAGCACACAAACGTGAGCTGAGTACGTAAGTAATTAGAGTTGAGATTTTGATCAAAAATCAAAAGGAACAACAACCAAAAACGTGAGTGTGCTGGAAAAAGAAAAAAGTTTTTTTTTTTTTTTTTTAATTTGGTTTTGGTTTTGAGAAAACCAAAAAGAAAATAGCACAAAGGGTTGTCTCATGTGTTGAGTACATGAATCTTTCACAATATTAGAGTGCTCTTCGTAATTATTTTCACGCCCACACGTGCCGTTGGAGGTGGAGAGATAAGTCAAGGAAGATTGTGGTTCAAAGAATCGTGATTTATAGAGATCCAGATCTATAGTTATATTTCTGATTTAAGTTCTAAATATTTATGTTATTATGTACTAGAAAATACGGATTCGATTTTTATTGTTCATGAAAAATAAATTTTTTTATGTTACTGAACATGATTTCCGCTGCGCATTAATTTTGAAAACCAACAAATGGCATCATGAGCGGTCATATTTATTCTAGTATATTAATAAGAATGATTTATTGTAAATCATTTTAATATGAATGTAAAAGACTATACATGCATTTTTTTTAATTATCATGTGATGATGAATGTATGGATATTAATCGTTAATTGTATAGTTGACTTTGGGTTAGGATTTTAATTTTTTTATTTTATATATTGGATATGTAAACCTAAAAAATTAAATGGGTATTTCTTTCTATAATTGTAAATTATTTGTAATTGTTCGAGATCAAGATCAAGCTAAAGGGACGATGGATGAAAGATAATTGTAACGACTGGGAATCTCAACTACTCTTACTCAACTATTGTTACACTATTTGACGAGTTTCACATAATATAAATCATGTTTGGATATATATATCCTCGAGAGATGACTTTGGGAACAATCGGAAAATTCTTCGAGAATCCAACATTAGATGCCACGATGCTCCACACCGGATAGCCCATGATATTTGGGCCGTAACGTCTTCATAAGAACTCTGATTTTTATGAATTATATATCGTCGGAAAGATGAAATCGAGATCTAAAACTTTTGCGTTGAAAATTTTTCCGAATTCGAATGAAAAGCAAGCCAAAAACGTAGGTTAAATTCTGGATGAACAGTACCCGGGGACCCCTCTAGAAAAGTCTCAAAATTTCCCAAAATTTCCAAATACTTTCCTTACTAATTAATTTACAAATAGATCCGTAGTATAAAAAGGATCATTTTTCAATGTTTCTTAAAATTAGAAATTAGAAAGAAGAATGAGGAAAACGTAAAGGAACGGGAAAAGAGAAAAAATAAGAAAGAACAAAGAAGAAGAAGCAAATGAATGAAACAAATACCAATCTCCAAGAATTAAGAAGAAGATTGGAAACAATTGGAGGCTTGAGGAATGAAGGAAAACTAAGAGAAAAGAGGTGAGAAAACTCTAACCCAAATTTTGGATATTGGTGTTTTGATCTTATTTTTGGTTGATGATATTGATGAATTATAATAATTGATGTTCATATGGGTTTGGTGATAAGAAAATGAAGATGTAGGAAATCCCCAAAATTGTTAATTTTTATTATGGACTAATGGAGTATATAGAATGAATGTAAGTTGAGGTTAAGAATGTTGTTGATGGTGTTTTGAATAATTATTGAAGCTAATTTCTTGTATGGAATGGAAAAGGAAATATGTGAGCATATTGGTTATTAAAGCATGATTTTTAGACCAGAATTTGATTGTGTATCGCGACGCGACCTTGGAATTTCCCAGAAACACTTCTGAATTGGTGCGTTTTGCGACGCACAAAGGTCGTGCATCGTGTCGAGTAATGGAAATATTTGGGCACGTTTTGGATGAGTCGCATCGCGACGCGTAATTCCTTGCATCACGACACGCGATCAAAAATTTACCCAAATCAGTTATGAACTATTCCAGTTCCACCCGAACATGTTAGAGGCCACCGTAAAGGCCACGTATCGATTTATACTCGATAGTATTTCATGATATAAGTACAATATACTTTGGAATGATAGTAGGTGTTTGAATGCAAAAACTTAGCATAATCTCGAAATATTTCCACGGCTTATAATCTAACCAAATTTACCAATTATAGCTTATCGATAGGAATCTCAAGTTCATCGACTAAGCGAAATAGTGCCAGCCAGGTTCCAAAATAAGTGAGTGGACACTATCTTTTTAAGCTGATTTTCATTATGTTATTTTTCATATAAGACATACTTTCATGGAATTGATGGACAGCACATGTTCACATGTAGAGGTCTGGGGGGACGACGATACATAACGCCCCCAGATCCTAGTTCATGACTAGGGATGACAAATGACCTAGATCCTAGTTTCAGAGCTTGGAGGGTAGCATAGATCCGCACCCCCCAGTTCTAGTTCAATGACTTGGAGGACGGCGATACGTAACGCCCCAAGACCACTAGTTTCAGGGACATTAGTGGCATACTTTAGGGGACGACGATACGTAACACCCCAAAGACATGGATTTGCACTCCTGGCTCTAGTTAGGCGTATGAGGGGACGGCGATACGTAATGCCCCCATACGTCAAGTTTTTTAGAGACAGATCGGTTTTCAGTGATTCAATTTTCAGAAAACAATTTTTCAGATACAAGTTTTCAGAAGCAGATTTTCTAAGTGAATTTGAGTTAATCTTTACAAAAATAGTTCAGACGATGAGATTTTTCATAAAAAAAGCTCAAAGTTTACAGACAAAAAAATAGTTTTCTTATAAAGCTATTTCGTGAATTTTCGATATTAGAACCAAATATTTTATAAATATATTTTAGTTTTTCGTCCACTCACTTAGATCTTATAACGATCTAACCCTCCACCACTCCCAGTCTTCTTATTTTGCAAGTATTCTCGGAGGATGAGCTCGGGAGGACGGATACTGATGCAGTCAATAGAGGGTCTGAATCCACCAGAGTGTGTGTAGAGTTTCAACATTGTCAGTGTCAAAGTGAAAGTTGTATCTCATGCACTGTATTGAGTAAGTTATTAAAATGTGCTAATGTATTATTATCGAAGTTGTGACATGTAGTTCATTATATGAGTATTTATGATGTATTTCAGGTCATTGAGTTGGGGCAAAGGTCCCTATGTATGAGTTTTATGTGAGATAAGAATCACAAAATCCAGAGGCTCAGTGGAATAGTATGATCTATTCCATGCCGGTAACATCTCCCAGATCCGGGATGTTACAAAGATGGTATCATAGCATGGTCTAGGTGTTCGATAATTATGACCCATAGCATCACTATTTGTACATAACATTGTGTTGTTGTACAAATTAACTATGTGACAAAGGAAATTGTTATTTTATCATTTGTAATTGAATTACCTAGATATATAAATGATAAAAGTCCTTATGATTAGTTCCGGATTAATAAGATATGAGACAGTATTAATCTACAAAGGTTTAATCATTAAATATCCCTAGTCGTAGTATTATCGAGATTGGACATCGATGATGCAGAATAGGCTAGTATTGCACTTGTGCGTGTTATGGAAGCGTAACAACATAGTTCTCATATATTTGGGTATTGGATACTCATGCAAGTTTAATAGGAGGTTCTGTTTACCGATGGTACGGAAACAGCTCCGCTCTGGATAGACCCCTCGGAATCCCATTGGTAGTATGACTATGTGTCTATGGGAATCTGAATCAAGGTAGGTGTATTTGGTCTTAACCTGAGACTTGCATCGCTAATACTTGCGACAATCAATATACTTTGGTTTTGGTCGTCCGGGGCTTTAACAGGTTCTGTGTACGCCTCTTCTAGAGAGAATCGTAGTGTATTGGGTGTGATGTCAAGATGGAAGTATCACTTCAGTCATATGGAGATGATGATCACACATGGATACAGAACTGGTACTCTAAGTGTTATAGCCATTGGGGAAGTATGACTTGGTCATGACTTTCCGATCATAAAGAGACTAGTGATCCGATATATGATTCGTACGGGGCAGACACAACTCCAGCCTCAGGCCTAGCATGTGACATCAGATACTGGATCGTAATACGCAATACTATGTATACTACGCCTGACATAGATCATGTATTTCGTAGAAGAATATTTCTGGAGAATTGGGTAGGCACGGTGCTTTGCTAGAAGCCATTCATGTCTTGTAAATCGGTAGAAATGTGGTACCGGGTACGCACGTGTTCGGATAGTCCGATGACCGAATTTACTGCCAACATATCCAGGGATCTATTGGGTCGCATCCCAAAGATTCAACGATGATGTTTGACTCCAACAATATTAATCTGGGATTAATTAAGATAGAGAATATTAATATGGGATTAATAAAGAGAGACAATTAATCTGGGATTAATTACGGTAAGAATTAATCTATGATTAATTATCAGAGAAAGAATTAATCTGGGATTAATAGCGTCGAAAAATTATCTGGGATTAAATTTGTCGAGGAGAGAGAACGCGATTAATTTGGAATTAATCGATAAAATAAATTTAATGGTGAAATTAGATTTTACTAATTAATTTATTTAATTGGGCTAATATAATATATTATATATATTAATTGAAATTAGATTTCAATGCGGAATTAAAATTGGATTTTAATTCGTGCGAACGAACTAATTTGGAATTAATTCGTAAGCGACTTTGGTAATAATTTTGGTAGGTATTATTATTTAATTAAATCGGATTTAATTAAGTCGCGACGGAAAATTCGTTTAATTGTATTAAACGAACCGGGCCCAAATTATTTTGTGTAAGTAATTTGAATTTTGAATTCAATGCGGTAGGACTCACTCACTTACATCAACTAGTCATTTGTTGATGGAAGTTGTTGGGTAATAAATTAGATTTTACTAACTCATCTCACCCACCAACAAAATATATGCAATTAATGATATTTTGGAAATCAATTTTTTGTTTTCTCTCTCTGTTTGGCCGATTGGCCATTAATGTCTTCTCTTTCATTTTGGCGCTCTCAGTGGCCATTGATTGCTTCTTCTTTATGAAGGCCGAATTGGCCAAATAAGAAAGTATGTTATTTTTGCCTCTTCAACAAAAAGGCAATTTTGACTTTTCAAAGTGAAAGGTTTTTGGCCGACCAAATTGGGCATTTGATTTCTCACCTTGGCCGAAATGGCCTTTTGCTTTGGAAGCTTGGCCGAAAAGGCCTTTGGTGATTTAGGCCGATTGGCCTCTGTTTCTCAAGGCATTGGCCGATTTCTTTCCTCTCTCTTGGGCAAATTTACTTATCCTTGGGAGATCAAATTTGTTCTATTTTTTCTAGCTAGCACTTATGGGAGTCAAATGAAGGTGATAGGGATACTCACCGATGTGCTTGGAAGCTTCAACATCCATGAAAGTTTTGAACTTAAGCCGATCAATGTAAGTCCTCCGCAACTTATTTTTGATTTTATTCACACACGAATCACGCTTAGAGATCCTGTGGAATGTCTAGGACACTAACAATGGTATCAGAGCAAGATCTAAGCTTGATTTAATTTCTAGGGTTTATGGACTTTAATTTGGGATTTTTGGCTTGGAACTTGATTTTGCCTAAATTGTTGATTTGGTTGAGTTTATATGATGTTGAATTAGATTTGTATATCATTGGATTTGTGATAAATTGATTAGATCAAAAATCCCCAAAATTCATGCTTGGCCGAATACACCCTAGGAATTGCTCATGGTAATTTTTTGAATGTAACAATTGGATATGTTGATTCACATGAAATTGAATATTAATTGTTGATTTAGTTAGATTGAAATCGAAATTGGATGTTAATTTCATGTATTTCCGTGAGATGTGAAGCATGTTATAGAATTGATTTTGCCCCAATTTTGTGTTGGACATGGATGTGGGAATTAGGCATGATTAATTAGATTAAATTAATGTTTTGGAAACATTAGGTTAATTAATTAATTATGGTGATTGCACTTTAATTGAATTAATATATAATTTGGAATGTTGTATTAATTTAATTGTTATATTTGGGCTAATGGACTTGGTTGGGCGAAATTTTAGTCTTGGATTATATTTGGGCCTAAACCATTTCCATAAAGTCCAAAATATGACTATTGGGCCTTTAGTAATTTAATTGGGCCTAATGGGCCAAAATTGATTCTATGGCATAGGTTGATTCCTAATGGGCCTAGGCATTATGGGTTAGATCCATTTTGGCCAAAAGCTCAAGCCTAAAGAATTAATTAAAAGTCCATTGGATTTTAATTAAATAGTACTGGGCCTTTGAGACCCATCAAGATTGGATTTGGAATCCAAGTCTTTTAGGCATATAAATAAGTGTAATTATTTAATTTATAATTGAATATGAATTAGTATTAGATACAATTTAAATTGGATATAAAATTGTAGTTCGATATAATTCAAGAATACTTACTTTGAGTATTTATTCTTAAACGAGTTTGACTCGCGCAAATCAAATCGTTGTATGAACATTGGATGCTCATTATTTAAATATTAATTAATTGGATTAGATTGATTGAATAACATGCTTTGTGTGAATACTTGGATGTATGTATGAATAATGTATATTGGATGGATATTAGATGGGTGAGGGCAATTTTGGAAATTGTTGTAATAAATTTAGAATTTATTAAATTGGACCTGCGTGTCCAGCCTATTACCTCTTTTCTCATTGTATTTCTCTTCTCACCAATTCCCCTCAATGTAAATGAGGTTTATTTAGAAGTATTATGTAATTGGGTAGAAGTAAGAATAGTGCTAGCGGGGAGAGGAAATTGAGAGATTTGTTCTAGGAACAAAATGTATCATATATCCATCTGTATATCATTATTATTTTATTCGCGCCTTATTATGCTTTTAGAATGCATGTTTAAGGGTGTATGATGAGACCTAATCAAATATAATAAATTGGTTGCCAATTTACGCGAAAAACCCTCAATCAAATATTAAGCGTTTTCCTTCCATTGAGTCATTCATTCTCAAGATCCAAGATAGGCACTGGTTTGTTGGCCAAAGTCAACACCTTTGTCCATCGCGGATGTGTTTGAATCATGAAGGCTTTGTTCCATATCGCATGTCTTGTCCAAGTTGTGATTTGTTGGCCAAAGTCAAGATCACTTCTTGTCCATCGACATCGATTACAAAGCTTTCCAAAGTCAATGGGTCACGCTTAACTAGAATCATTAAGCTTGTTGTGCCAAAGCCAAGGCTTAGTTGATTTAGAGGAAAAGGTTAGGCAATATATTGGATATATTGGCATATATCAGATATACGTTTCGGACTTAGAGGTCCATCTACTGGATCTAGGAATTGGATGAGATCTAATTGATCTTAGAGATATACCTAGTTAGATTTTATACAACTTGTTGGCAAAAGTCAAGGTTGTGTATCTTTTAACGGGATCCTAGCCCACTAGGAAACTAGGTTTCCCGAGTACTCCACAGAGGGTTAGAGGCTCGCCGAAAAATAGTGGGAAGCAAGTATTAAATTTGCAATTTCATTTAGATACTTGCCAATACGCGCTCATTTTTATTCGTCATTAATTGTTAAATATATTAGTTGGACTAATATTCAATTGTTGTTTTAATTAAACAGTTGGACTGTATTCAAACTACTTCATTTGTAGTTGGTTATATAATTGGATTATAGTAATCAATACATTTGAATATAACCGATCAATTATAGTTGATTATATAGTTAGACTATAGTAATCATTACACTTAATTGTACCTGAAATCGTTGATTGGATAGTTGGACTACAGCAATCAAGATGACTGAAAGATTATCGTAAAAGGACATAATCCTGGGGAAAATGTCTTTAACGGCTTTAATTTTCAGATTGGAAATAGAACTTCAGGATAGTCTTGGGAGCTGAGAAGTTATTCTATTTGATAGAGAAACCTCTCAAGCATGAACCCGAAGTTGAGCAAATAGTAGAGCGTGAGCTTAGGAAGACTCACTGTGATAATAACTTTAGTGCTCAATCCGTTATGCAAAGCCAGAGCTTCTTAAAAGGACATATCCCAAGTTTTCTGCCTAAACAGTTCCAAACGGGGTCACTAGAAGTGTGACTGCCGTATGGACAAGGCAGACATGAAGGAAGTGAAGGCGGGACAAGGTTCCAGCTTCAAGAATATTTGTTATAAACATATTCACTACTGGTAATAAAATCGGATTTTTGATACTAGATGTGGTACATGAATATATGTACTGGTGTGCGGAATCTGCTAATAAGTAGGAAATTGGCTTCAAATGAGATCGACCTACAAGTCAGAAATATGACGATAGTCGCAGTTTTGGCCGTAGAAACCTAAGTTTTGGAACTGCCCTTTGGGCATGTACTTAAATTAGGAGACTGTTATAATGTATCTAGTTTTACTAGGAACATTATCTCTGTATCTAGTTTAACCCGTTGTAGGTATACCTTTGTATTCCAGAACACAAGGTGTTTTGTTTATAAAGATGATATTGAGATATACACATTAGATGAGAATAACAGTATGTATATTTTGAATATAAATGAATCTCAAACATATAACATGACAAACAAATAGCTTAAATTGAGTAAATCAAATGAGATTTATTTGTGGCATTGTCATCTGGGATGCATAAACAAGATTCGTATATCCACACTTTCGAAGAGTGAATACTTGGACGGATTTGATTCAAATTCAAATGATGTCTACGAATCTAGTTGATTAGGCAAAGTGCCTAAAACACCTTTTACTTGGTAAAAGTACAAGTGCCACCGATTTGTTAGCCCTCGTTCATAGTGACGTAAGTGGGCCATGTTGAACAATTATGACCCATAGCGTCACTATTTGTACAGATCACGGTGTTGTTGTACAAATTAACTATGTGATAAAGGAGATTGCACTCTTATCATTTGTGATTAGATCACCTAGATATATAAAAGATGAGAGGTCCCTATGACTTGTTCCTGGACAGAGAATGATATGAGACAATATCAGTCCACGAAGGATAAATCATTAAATATCCCTAGTCAGAGTATTATCGAGAATGGACATCGATAAATACATAAAAGACTAGTATTACACTTGTGCGCGTTTGTGAGGGCACAACAGCATAGTTCTCATATATTTGGGTATAGGATACTCATGCAAGTGTAATAGGAGGTTGTGTTTTACTTATGGTACGGGAAACAGCTTCGCTCTGGATAGACCCCCTACGGAATCCCATTGGTAGTATGATTATGTGTCTATGGGAGTCTGCAATCAGGGTAGGTGTATTTGGTCTTAACCTGAGGCTTGCACCGCTAATACATACGACAATCAATATACTTTAGTTGAGGTCGTCCAGGGTTTTAACCGGTTCTGTGTACGCCGATGCTGGGTATATTGAGAATCGTAGTGTGTTGGGTGTGATGTCAAGACGGAAGTGTCACTCCAGTCAAATGGAGATGATGGTCACGTAGGATACGGAACTCGTTCTCTAAAATGCTCGAGCTATCGGGATTTTATGACAAGGTCATGAATATCCGATTATAGAGACTAGTTACCAGACATCCGATATGTGCTTCGTACGGGGCAGACACAATTCCAACCCCAGGCCTAGCACGTGAACATCCGATACTGGACAGAAATACGCAATACTTCGGTTACTACGCTTGATATAGATCTCATATTCCTATAAGGATATTTCCAGAGAATTGGGTAGGCATGGCGCTTTTCTAGAAGCCAACCTTGTCTTGTAAATCGGTATAAACGTAGTACGAGGTACTAACGTGTTCGGATAGTCCGACGACCGTATTTACTGCCAACATATCCGGGGATCTCATGGGTCGCTTCCCAAAGATTCACCGATGACGTATGACTCGCACTTTTATTAATATGGGATTAATTCGATGAGAGAGAAAATTAATCTGGGATTAATTACGGAGATATTTTATCTGGGATAAAATACTAATTAAATAGAGAGAATGATTAATTTGGAATTAATCGATAAAATTAATATATTCGATATATTAATCAAAATTAGATTTCGACGCGGAATTGAAATTGGATTTTAATTCGGGCTAACGAATTAATTTAGAATTAATTCGTTAGCGACGTGAATAGTGAATTCGCTAGGCGTAATCATTTAATTACGACGCGACGAAAATTCGTTAATTTGGAATTAGCAAACCCGAGCCCGAGAGTGATCGCGAGCGCATTCGCATTTCGAATTCGAGCGCGGCACGCAAGTCACATCAAACGTCAAATCGCTAGTCGCATCAATCATCAAATCACTTGTCACTTTGAGTGATGTGACATGACATGTTGTCACTTTATTAAAGTGACTTGATGTGAATAGTGAAAGATGTTGGAAAGCTTTATTGCTTTTTGCTTTTTGACTTTTGAATTAAAGTAATGTATATCTTTTATTTAATTTACTTGGTAAATAAAATAAAATATATATATACAAAAAGCATTTTTCTCTCTCTCCAACCAAGTGTGGTTCACGGTTTTGGGAACCAAATTTTTCCCTCTCTTTTCTTCTTCTTCATCTCACGGCTTGGAGCCATTTTTCTTTCTTCAATTTTGGTTTGACCGAAAATCATGGAAGAAGATTAGTGCTAGCACACAAATGGGTTAATACAAAGGTGATAGGGAAGTGTTTTCATGAGCATGGAATCCCTCATTGAAGCTTAAAGCTTGGAGCTTTCATGGAGTCTTCAATGGCCGAATTTTTGAGGATCAAGGAGGAGCTAAAACGTGCAGCCCACTGCCTTGGGAGCTCATTGTCGTGACCTTAAAGAGGAGGAGAAGGCTTGTGTTCTTTGATGCATCAAATCCAATCATTGTGAGTATATGTTTCCACCATTATCCTTTGATGTATTCATGCGTTTTTGTGCTTGATTTTGATTATTCTTGGGACCTTATAAGAACTCAACAATGGTATCTTGAGCTTTGGTCAAGCATGAAAAAAGTTAGGGTTAAAATTGGGTAAACTCGATTTGAGCATGATTTGGTTGAATTCTTTGATGAAGTATGCTTGAATGAGGTTGAATTGATATTGTGCATGATCAATTTGAAGAAATTGTGTTTGGAACAAATTTCCCCAATTTTTTGTGTTGGCCAAAATTGACAAATTTGGGTAAACTTGATTTTGAGCATGTTTAATGAAATTGGATGATTTAGAATGCTTAAAGTATGTTTAATTGAGGATTAATTGGATCAATTTGTTGAAAATTAGTTTGGAACAATTTTCCCCAAATTGCTTAAGTTGGCCGAATACATATAGCCCATATTGTCTTGGAATATTTTGATTTTTTGTTCATTGGATGACTTGGAAATCATTAGGGGATGTTGATTTTATGTTTGATTGGATTCAATTGGATTGGATTTGAATTTGGACACAAAATCCCCATTTGGCCGAGACTTTAGCATGTATATTTGGGTTTGATTTTGATCAAATTATGTTGGACATGATTCCATGATGTTAAGCATGATTAATTGGACAAATTTGGTGTTTTGGAAACTTTGATTTGGGTAATTAATAATGCTATGCACTTTGTTTAATTGAATTGTAAAATTGGATTTTGTAATTTAATTAAAATGGGCCTTAAAATTGGATTTGGGCTTTTAAAATTGTTATTGGGTTTATTGGAATTTGTTGTACAAAGTTGGTTTAGGCCAAAATTGGTTGGATCCAATTAGGCCCAAAACAGCTTCCAAAAGGCCCAAATGCGACTAATGAACCTTTAAAGTTTAATTGAGCCTAAATTAATTTTTGGGCTTATGGGGTAACTCCCGGATTGGATTTTGGTTATTCGGTTTGACCCGAGTTGACCAAAAGTCCACGCCTTGAAGAAATTAATTAAAAGCCCATTGGACTTTAATTAAATTAATATTGGATATTAATCGGGCTTTGAGACCCGTAACAATTAAATCTGGAATTTAAGTCGTAAAGGTTTATTTAATAAAGTGTAATATTTAATTTGGAATTAAATAGAGAATTAGAATTAAATGCTTATTAAATTGGATTTAATTATGTAATTTAATTTAATTCGTAGAAATTGTACTTTGAGTACGTGTTTGCAAAACGAGTTTGACTCGAACAAAATCAAATTTGTTGTTTGAACATTGGATGATCACTAATTATCAGATTAATTAATTGGATTAGATTGATTGATAACATGCTTGTATGAATACATGGTTGCGATGCATGAATAATGTATATCGAATGGATATTAGTCGGGTGGGACAATTTTGGAAATTATAATAAATTTGATTTATTAATTGGACATGTGTGTCCAGCCTTATCACCTCTATTCTCATTGTATTTCTCTTCTCACCTATTCCCCTCAATGTAAATGAGGTTTCTTTATAAGTGTAGTGTAACGGGTAGAAGTAATACAAGTGCTAGCTGGAGAGAGAAAGAGAGAGATTTGATCTAGGATCAATGTAAAATATCCATTCGCATATCATTATTATTTTATTTCATATGCGCTTTATTATGTATTTAGAATGCATGTTTAAGGGTGTATGATGATGAGATCTTAACAAAGATAATAAATTGGTTGCCAATTTGCACGCGAAAAACCCTCGCTCAATATTAAGCGTCTTTCCTTCCATTGAGTGATTCTCACTCAAGATCCGAGACGGCATTGGTTTGTTGGCCAAAGTCAAGGCCTTTGTCTGTCGAAGATGTGTTTGAATCACGAAGGCTTTGTTCCATATCGATGTCTTGTCCAAGTTGTGGTTTATTGGCCAAAGTCAAGACCATTTCTTGTCCATCGACATTGATTACGAAGCTTTCCATGGCCAATGGGTCGCGCTTGACTGGGATCACTAAGTTTGTTGTGCCAAAGCCAAGGCTTAGTTGATTCAGAGGAAAAGGGTTAGGTAATACATTGGATGTATTGGCATATATAAGATATATGTTTCGGACTTGGATGTCCCCCTACCGGATCTAGGAATTGGATTGGATCCAATTGATCTTAGAGATCTACCTAGTTAATTATCATAAAATTTGTTGGCCAAAGTCAAGATTGTGTGATATTTAACGGGATCCTAGCCCACTAGGAAACGCGGTTTCCCGAGTACTCGACAGAGGGTTAGAGGCTCGCCGAAAAATAGTGGGAGGCAAGAATTGAATTTGCAATACTCGTTCAATTACTCGCCACACGCGCTCATTTAAATTATTTCATCGTTAGATTAAATGTTAGTTGGACTAATATTTAAATTGTTGCTTTAATAAACAGTTGGACTGTATTATACTTGATTACATATAATTGGATTATATTACTCAATATATTTGAATTAATTAATTTCAGTTTACAGTTGATTTTATAATTGGATTATAGTAATCAATGTAATTGAGGTTAATTAATTTTGATTATATTTGATTATATAGTTGGACTATTATAATCATTATAATAAATAGTACCACAAATCGTTGATTAAATAGTTGGACTATTAGAATCAAGATATAAATAGAAAGATTGACACTTAAAACATAATCCTGGGGAAAATGTATTTAAATGGTTTAATTTTCAAATTGGGAATAAATTTCAAGATGGTCTTGGAAAAATAATAAGTTATTTTATTTGATAAAATAATATATTAAGCCTAAGCCCGGAGTTAAGCAAATAAGTGGAACATGATATTTGGAATATTCATGTAATGATAACTTTAGTGCTTAATCCATAATACTTGTCATATAGACTCCTTAATTTCTTTATCAGAACTAAAGATTAGATTCTTAAAGTATGATACTGAAATTGAAGGATCTTTATAAATCTAAAATTAGATTTTAGAAGTAAAAATTGCAATAAATATTTCTTGGAGAATTAATGACTATTCTCAAGGAGACAAAGTCAAAGTTTGCAATTAGGCAAGTAGTGCAAGGCACACCTTACTTCAATATTCTAGAAACCCGAGGCTTGGCCGAAGGCTACCGGAATATTGAAAATGGCAAAGGCAAAATCATTATAATCTTCTAGGAAGATAAAAGGACATATCCCAAGGAGGAATTGAAGACGAGCAAGCTCTGACTTCAAAAATGATTGTCATAATTATGTTCACAGCTAGTATTAAAATTAGATTTTAGATACTTAGTGTGGTACATAAATTATATATATTGATGTTCAGAATCTGTTTTGAACAGGATACTGACTTCAATTGAGATTTATCTGCGAATTGTAAACGGGACGAAAGTCGTTGTTTTAACCGTAGATACCTAAGTTTAGGAACTACCCTCGGGTGTGTACCTAAAATTGGAAACTGTTAAAATGTAACTAGTTTGACTAGAAATATTATCTCTATATCGCGTATAACCCGTTGCGGGTGTACCTTTATATTCTAGAACAATAAATTGTTTCATTATATAAAGATGATATTGAGATAATCACATAAGATGTGAATAGCAGCATTTATATTTTGAATATAAATAATATCTCAAATATATAACATGACAAATAAATAGCTCTAATTGATTTGATCAGTTAAGAAACTCAAATGTGGCATAGTTGTCAAGGACACTATCAAACAAGACTCGTATATCCGCACTTTTGAAGAGCGAGTACCATGACTAATTTGATTCCATTCAAATAAAGTCTACGAATCTAGTTTATTGGGCAAAGTGCCTCAAACACTATTTACTTGGTAAAAGTGTAACTGCCACCGACCTGCTAGCCCTACTTCATGGTGAAGCAAGTGGGCCCATGTCTAGCTAGGCTAGATATGGATATGAATATTTTGTGACCTTTACGGATGTGGCATCAAGTATGGTTATGTGTTTCTTTTGAAACACAGATCGAAAACTTTCAAGTTTCGACACGAAATAGGCAAACAGATCGGCTAAAGCATGAAACTGTCACGGTAAGACCGTAATGGAAAATACTTAAGCAATAAGTTTCTAGTATACTTGAAAGAGTATAGTATTCTTTCAAATGAGGACTCCTCCCGGAACACGTCAGTTTGACGGTGTGTCCGAATAGGATTAACCAAATTTTGTTAGACATAATAAGGTTAATCACGAGTCGCTCTAAGCTACCATTTCCTTCAACGGATACGCTAAACAGTGCAAGAACTTATTTAGAATAAGGTTCCATAAAAGTCTGTTTGACAGAAAACATATTAGATATGAACGGAAAAAGAAACCGGTTTCACATTCCTGTTAGATTTGGGATGCTAGGCATACGTTTGGATGATACCAAACAAGAACCCAAATTGGATAAGTGCCAAATGTAGGTTATCCTAGGGATACCATAAATATTGTACTTATACATCTCACCTGAGAACAATCAGATTGTTGCTCACCATGCGGTTTTCCTGAGAGGAGTACCGATATTCAGTGGTAAGTGAGAGGATAGTAAAACTCGATGAAAGTCGAAGTAATACTATTCAAAAGGGCACCGAATCCTTAATGGAACACAAATAGTTCATCAATGATGAAACTATTACTATTAATCTTCGAATATATAAGAACCGCGTAAGTCGGAGAGAGTCAGAAAACAACATGTGGTATGGGTTTCTGATCTAACCTCATAAAGATGTCTATCTTATTGAGGGATACCAACTGACTACGTATGAGGAAGTGATATAAGGTATCGACTCCCTAATATGGCAAAGTGCCATATAATCCGAAATGGATTCCATGTAAATCAACAAGTTTGAATACTAGTTGATGTACCGCAAGGCATTATGCCTATTGGTATTTATAAGTCTTCAAGGAAGACGTACATGGATGGCAACATACCAACGTACTAAGCTAGGCTTGTAGCGGAAAGGTATCGTCATCAACATTGTGTTGATTATGATTCAACCTTTTAACTGTTGCCACGGTAAATCCATTTGGATAATACTTGTTATTCAATCCATAATTGGATTGAAATAAACATTAGATTCTTGGGACTATCGTTTTGATGTAATCATAATGATTTATGATTTAATTCAAAACGAAAAGATTCTTGTGTATATAAGAGGGTTAGTGGGAGCGCACTGCCAGTGGTTGTCCTATAAATAATGATAATAATATAAGTCATTTCATGGAAATGATATCCCCATAAAATAGCTATCGGCGAAAGTTTGATTTTCGAAATACTCTCCGAGAAACCGTACATTGAAAAATGTACGCGACCTGGTGTCTCATACGCTTTGAGCATATGGATTCACAAACAGGCCAATCCGAGTGATGGTCACTGGATTGATGATTAAGAACATCTGTTAGTATCTTAGAGAACTAAGGATGTTGTCTTAGTCTATAAAGAAAGAGAACTTGAAGTGACTAGGATCATTATAGCAAGTTTCCTATAACCGATAAAGGCGACTAAAAGTCGCAAAGGTACTATACAGTTTGAATAACGGTATAGTGAGCTGGAAATCTTCCAAGCAAGATACTGTTACCGAATAAACAATAAATGCGGGTTAATTGCAGCAGCTGAAGCAGCAATAGAAGTCATCTGGGTCAATAACAAATCTAATTAGATTAGATATAGTTCTATTAGCGGCTGAGCTAGGCGTCAGCACAGACTAAAGAATTAATAGTCTCATCAATGATCCAGATACATACTTCGTTATTCATCTGATTCGTTCGGATCATACATCGTGGCGATGTGATGATCAAATAAATCGCATCAGTAACTCCTATAGGGTGCAAATGGATCTACAAAAGAAAGAGGGGAGTAGATGGTAATGTAGAGACATTCAAAGCAAGGCTAATGGCAAATGGTTATACCCAAAAAGAATGAGTTGACTTTGAGGAAATATTTTCACCAGTAGCCATGCTGAAGTCCATTCGAATCTTGCTTTCCATTTATGCTCATTATGATTATGAAATTTGGCAGATGGATGTCAAGACAACCTTTTTGAATGGCTATCTTGAAAGACCATTTATATAGAGCAATCAGAAGGTTTTATAATCAATGACGAAAAGAAAAAGGTTTGCAAGTTACAAAGGTCAATCTATGGACTTAAGCGAGCGTCCGATTCTTAGAACATGAGATTTGATGAGGCGATCAAATCTTATGGCTTTATCAAAAATCTTGATGAATCTTGTATTTATAAATTCATCAAGGACAAGCGAGTGGTCTTTCTAATACTTTATGTTGATGATATTCTACTTATTGGGAATAATGTAGAACTATAATCAGACGTAAAGGCTTAGCTGGCTGAACAATTTCAAATGAAAGATTTGGGAGAAACAAGTTATATTCTTGGGATCCGTCTTATTAGATATCACAAGAAAAAGCTACTAGTGTTGCCTCAGGCACTGTATATTGACAAGATGCTTGTTAGATATTCAATGCAAAACTCCAAGAAAGGTAATTTACCTTCCTGTCATGGAGTCGTTCTTTCTAAAATGCAGTGTCCTTAGACACCTCAAGGGGAAGAAGATATGATACGGATTCCATATGTGTCAGTAGTGGGGATCTTGATGTATGTTATGATATGCACATGACCTGATATATGCTATCCAATTGGAATAGTTAGTCGTTTTCAATCAAATCTAGGATTAGATCATTGGGTTGCAATTAAGCATGTTCTCAAGTATCTACGGAGAACGATGACTTATATGCTTGTTTATTCTGGCAGGGATTTTATTCTGATTGGATATATTGATTCTGATTTTCAATCAGATACAGATGATCAAAAGTCGATAGCTGGATCAATATTTACTCTTGGTGAGGAGCTATAGTTTGGAGAAGCATCAAACAATCTTGTATTGTTGATTCAACTATGGAAGCCGAATATGTGGCTGCTTGTGAAGCTTCCAAAGAAGCAGTTTGGCTTCGAAAGTTCTTTACTGATCTGGAAGTAGTTCCAGATATGAACAAGCCATTGCCACTTTATTGTGATAAAAGTGGTGCAATGGCTAATTCCAAATAACCAATAAGCCACAAGAGATCAAAACATATTGAGAGGAAATATCATGTGATTAGGGACATTATGCAACGCGGAGACGTGGTTGTTCTGAAGATTCCATCTGCAGAGAATCTAGCCGATCCTTTTACCAAGACGCTGCCTGCAAATAGTTTTGAGGGGCATCTAGAAGGATTGGGGATTAGAGACATGTCTCATTTGCTTTAGGGCAAGTGGGAGTTTGTTGGGATTCTTATGCCCGACAAGTAAATGTGTTCAAAACATGATTGATTAATAAATTTATGATTCGATTTTATTCCATGTATGCATTTTGATTTGCTTTATAAAATTCATGAAAATTCTATGATTATTTATGTAGCTTTAAAGTAGACATATATGTATATGTAAAATATTACATACATATATGCATAGATAAAATTTAAATAGTAATAATCAAAATTTGTCCATGACTATGATTTGGAGTTGGGAATCTTCAAATCCAAAGTCATAAATACAGTTCATTCCATTATGAATGATATAGTTCTATCCATACTATATTATGTAGAGACATAGAAATGAATGTATTTTATATAATAAGATTATATTGGACATGACCAGATAAAATTGAAAAGTTCTAATTATTTATGTTAAATAAAGAATATTTATTTTATCATAATGATGGTCATATATGTGATGATCTTAATTCATTGTATTTAGCAGACTCCTATATCATATTAATTTATTCTTTAGTTTACTCGGTATGGCTTTGTATTTATTACATTTCGTAAACCTTATATATTGGGAATGAGTTGAATGAATAGCGGGGAATGCTAACCTGATACAATGAAATTCGTTCATAGATTCCCTTGTTTGTTAGTTCAGGACCTGAACGATTAGCGTGCAAATTCATAAAAGTTATGAATTAATTGTTCACTTGAGAACTAATGGAAGTCAAGGATAAAGATATAATTGGACAGGTTAACAGATTTTTTATACCTAGCTCCTTTACAAATCTGTTATTGATGATCATTGTATATGTAATGACTATATCAATGGACAAATACTTTGAGTAATTAATTCTATAATTCTGAGAGTGCAATTCTGGGTATTTAGTGGAGTTACTCCAGAATTAATAATTTCGTTTGATTAATAAAAGAGTTTATGATTAATCGACAGAATTATTGGAGCTTAGAATTATAGGTCCATCGGTCCCCTCGTCGTCTTCTATCACTGTTCGAACGATAATAATTACGAAGAAAAATATTTGTGAATTATATAAAATAATTAAGAATTAGTTTACACTCTAATTATTCCATACAACTCTTGTTTGGAAATTATGACAAATATTGTCCTAATATATTTATCAATAGATAATGTATCTATTTATTATAATATGAAAATTAATATTTAATTAATTTGATTAATTAAATTTTAATTTAATGAGATAATATTTTCAAAAGTTGAAAACTTTGAAAATTATTTTTTAATGAATTATCTTTGATAATTTATAGGATAAATATTAAAGGATTTTATTTTGATTTTTTGAAAATCAAAATTGACAATATTCTTTATGGATTTCCTTGTCATTGTTTTGATAAAAATAAAATAAAAAACGTAGGCAAGGATTAGAATTTGATTTGATCAAAAATTCATCCAAACTATAAAATAGCACACAAACGTGAGCTGAATATAAAAGTATTTAGAGTTGAGATTTTGATCAAAAATCAAAAGCAACAACAACCAAAAACGTGAGTGTGCTGGAAAAAGAAATTTTTATTTTTATTTGGTTTTGATTTTGAGAAAACCAAAAAGAAAATCGCACAAAGGGTTGTCTCATGTGTTGAGTACACAATCCTTCACAATATTATAGTGTTCTTCGTAATTACTTTCACGCCCACACGTGCCGTTGGAGGTGATGAGATAAGTCGAGGAAAATCGTGGTTCAAAGAATCATGATTTATAGAGATCCAGATCTATAGGAATATTTCCGATTTAATTTCTAAATATTTATGCTATTAATGGATTAGAAAATACGGATCCGGTTTTTATTGTTCGTGAAAAATAAATTTTTTTTCCTGTTACTGATCGTGATTTCCGCTGCGCAAGAACTCTGAAAACCAACAACACAAAGGGACATTTTGTGGATATTTTGGGATTGATTAGGCGTGATTTTATAATCCGAAAAAATGGCAGAAAAATAAAAAAACAACCAGCATAGAACAGTGAGCTATACGTATGAAATTGAGTGTTTTCGGTGTGCAAAACAGTTCAGATTTTAGGCTGCTATTCGTGGCTATTCCGAGGTTGAAAAATTATCAAAACAGAAGTAAAACAAGTCTCTAGGGGCTAGTCAATTTCGGCTTTCATAAGGGAGAGGGGAGAAAAATTTTCAAGGTAGATCCCAGTGCTTAAGCGGCTACCACTATGCGAGGAAAATTGTTTCCTACATGGCATACCATGCAGGAGTTCATAGTACACTTAGGATTTAGATCAATCCATATATGACCATCTAATATATTGAAATGAATTTATTTATTTAACGGATATTGAAAGAAATTCATTTCTATCTAGGTCCAGTCCTATATGATAACATCATTTAAGGTGCTTACATTCTCATGTCACCACATATGGACGATCCCGAATCAAGGTCGTCATACAATTTTATAATGGATCGCAACTATAGATAAACCAAAAAAAAAAAGTGACCGCTTTGTTTGCTCTCTATGGACTATTTTAGATTATTAACTTCAGACATAAATCCTCTTGTGTATGACATTCATACACTAATCCTGAAGGCACATAAGTAATAAATGGTAAAATGGATAATTTATAATATGCGATTTAAATCAAAAAAATTGATAAATGAACAATGAATCTTTTCATTTAAATTAAATAATTATGTTTCAATATTACATCCTGAACATTACGTCAAAAGGTAATTTGACAACTTAAGAAAGCTAGGGATAAAAAAATAAAGTCCTATATAAAATAAACTTTCTGGAAAATTCTAAAATCCTTTTGATCATAACTTGGTGTTAGTTACCTTGACCAAGGAAATGATAAAATGAACTAGAGTGTTAGCACCAAAGCTACACTTAGCACCAATATGAATCAATTCGGGTTGCATATATTTCTTGGTAAAAGAACCACACACACTTGGAGAAGTTTTTGAAAGTTGAGATTGAATTTGGAATTGAGACAATGCTCAAACTTTGAAAGAGATAGAATTTCAAGAAAACGTTTGAGAACATACAAAGAGTCATTATATGATAAAAAATATTTTAGAAAAGCAAATTCAATGATTGGAAAACCCCAAAAGGTAGCCTGGACAAAAGCAAGGTGAAACCTGAAAATATCTCCGCGGAAAAGATCACAATGCTTACAAACCGAAGAATGGGCAGTCAACCAAAACTCATTTGCACACATACGTATATGCATACATGCATACATACACAAAACCTTTCAGTTACAATAAATTGAGCAAAACAAAGCAAAGAAGAAGAAAAATAGGATATACTGCGAAAGCCTCCAAAAAATAGAGAAAGATACGAAATACTCAGTCCAGAGTTAAAGCCTGCCACGGAGCCCCTGACACGCTAGAAATTTGAAACATGAGGGCGAGGCCTACTTTAAAGAGAAAATCGAGTGCGAGGTCCACCTAAGAGAGGATACTGGGGGCGAAGCCCATTTACTACACGGTACAGACATAGATCGAAGCACCTCATCTGGTCGAAGCATCGGAGGTCCCAAGTGTCTAACCTAACAAAATTTCAGACAGAGATTGAGGCATCAATTAAACTAATCAAGGCATCGAGGAACCTGCAGGTTCATCAGAGCAGAGATCGAGGTATCTCAAACTAATCGAAGCGTCCAGAATAAAGGCCACAATTATCAAAATCGAGAATAAAGCCTATAGTCATTCAAGGCATCGAGAACAAAGCCTCGCGATGAAGATTTAGGCTTTGAGGGATGAAGCCTCAGAAGGGAGCCCCGAGAATGAGAATGAACATCAGACAGCTTCGAGAATGAAGTGAAATCTTGAGAATAAGGACATCTGTCAGACAACTTCGAGAATAAGGTAAACTTTCAGATATTAGGTTAAAATATCACAAATATCTCCAGGAATGGGCTAAAGACTTCAGGAATGAAGTTGAAATATCACAAACAACTCTGAAGATGGGATACAGATTTTAGGAATGAGGTACAAACATCAACAATGAGGTTGAAATATCATAAACACCTTCGAGAATAAGATACAAACTTCAGGAATGAGGTGAGACTTCATGATGCATTATAAACCCTTAAGGTTGGTACGGATGGCATGTCAGTGCAGCATAATAAGGTTATTGGTCATGTTATCAGCTAGTAAAAAGAGGTACAAACCGATATACTCTATACATGACCAAGAGTTGACAACAACCATTCTTGCCCTCAAATTATGGAAGTATTATCCTCACGATGAAGCAATAGAGGAAATAATCTCAGATTTCATACATAGCAGTGCTTTTCGCTCATGTGTATATCAAGATCATGATATCAAATACTGGAAAAATTATCCTAGTAATAGATCTTTCCATTCATGGGCGACGGAGAGAAATAGCATAACAATGATTACGAAATCTATAATAAGAGACTCTTAGATTTCGAACAAAATGACATTATCAGTCACTGGTTTTTAGGGTAGCCAATCAATATAGCAAATGTTCTTTCTCGCAAGATGCATCCACGCATGATTAAGGTGTAACATGATATGAAACAATTTTATCGATGGAATGCTGTGAAATATGTTATATCAGAATATGTATCCAAGTGTTTCTTTTATTAGCATACTAGAGCTAAATATCATACAACCCTCAAGAGCTAAATATTCGAGCCTTAGAAACCGTGCATAGGACTAGTGCCTGGATCAAGGGGATAATTAGAAGAAATTAGATGTTAAGTTCAAGGTAAGATGGGATGTTTCAAGTTCTCAAGGAATCAAAGAGTATGGCCTAAGAATAAGTGCTTTCAAGTGGACAAGATCCATCACACAAGTGATGTTTCCAAGCTCATATATGTTCTTAAAACCTCTGTGGTGCTTGTTATGAGGTCTTGACTGTAGACACTGTATTTTTATGCATAGCTCAATGATGAGTCTCTTACGGGGACACCCTGTGAAAATTGAGAAATTATAAGGATGAATGCCAGGAATGAAGAAAACTCCAAAGAACAAAGCCAGACAAATATTTCATGTGTTCAGCTTACCTTCTTCCTAAATAGAACATCCGGCCAGACATGACTTCAAAATCATACATCCGGTTGCACATGACACAGCTATCAGTGAACGAGTAAATTGTCTGTTACTGAAGTTAGAGGATCTAATTGTGTTCTTTCGGACATAAAATTCAAATCTAATAGTCGACCGGACATGTATCAAGTTGTCAACACACGTACATAAATTAAAATAGCTAGAATCACAGGCTTGATTACATCAGGCCGAAGATACATCCCAAACCCGACATTCGGCCGGACATAGTTCGAGCTGTGTCTGAAATTTTTATTGACAATCAGTTGGGATAGATTGGAGGAAAGGGGATCTTGTTTCCCCTTCCATCCTTAGACCCATCGGTTTCACTATAAAATGTGTCTTTTATAGTGTTCGAACGGGGTTTTTTGGAGAGGCAAGAAGCTTGAAAGAGAGATAAAACCTTAAGAAAAATAATATTAAACACCAATCTCCCATTGGAGTTCCATATGTTCTAGTGTGAATCCAGCAGAGACCTAACGATCAGGAGCGTCTTTAGAGCTTAGCTATATTGAAAAATGTACGACTTAAGGGCAATTTTTTGTTAATATTTATTCGCATTTGAGATTCTGGTTTTGTCATAATATCTCAGGCCGGACGTACACTACGTCCTACCGGACATCCACACAGACACCCAACCAGATATAGATATATCTAGACCCGTTACTAAAACTTGTAGCTTACTGCATGCTTAGTTACTTTCGTGTTATGCTCATTACTTTTAATTTACGCATGTTTAGTCATATCATTTTCCTAGTTAAGTTGATGATACACATATGTTTACTCTACTTTTCAAGATTGTATGCATGCCATATTTTGTTTGCTATGTGAGCTGGCGAATGAAGTCTGACTAGACTTATCATATGTCCGGCAAAACATGAATGATATTAGCAATATTTTTCCCCTTTGGTAATATTGGATGGAAATCTGGACATAAATTTTCATACATGATTCTGAATGGACGATAATGTGGTTTGCACTCAAGATACAATTCCACGTATCATGGGGAAGATGGCCATTTGATATGTTACTATTATGTACGTTTTAGACTATTGTTTTGGTTAATTATTGGATCCATTATTCACGTACTGTTTGCTCATTTGAGGTTGCTATGAACTGATATTTATCCTGTCATTTCACTTCTGTAATTGCATGATGTCATGATTATATGTTTCTTGATTGCACTGAACATCGGCCAGTCTTTCAGTAAGTCCGTTCGGACATTCAAATGAAATCAGGCCAACTACGACCACATCTGGCTAGGCCTCTCCAAGGCCAGGCCCACATAATATTATTTCATTATTGTAATCACTGTTACTTAGTGTTCATTATGTTATTTTATATGTTGTTTTTTTTAGTTTTGTGTTGTTCTGAGTAACGCATTATGTCTGGCTTGGATTCTAGAAAGTCCAACTGAAATTTGAACATTATGTACGGCCTACCATAGCTATGTCCGGCCAGAATCTCTGAGGCCAAGCCCATGTGATGCTTACCCATACCTATTTCATTATTGTTTTTATCGTTGTTATAATAACTTATAGGAATTTACTTTTTTTATTGTTTTTTTAATTCATGTTTTCGTCTTGTATTCCTTTAAATTGCTTATGTATGTTCTTTCCTTATAAGATACTCGGATACCTTATTTAAGCGTAAATACTATACTGGCATCAATAAGGGATCATCCGAACCTAAACAAGTTTAAGGTCGGACATTGTGAAAGGTGTAGTGCTGCCTTAAATCAGTCCTAGTGTTTCAAACTGAGTGGCGACTGTATTATTATCCGATTAGTCCCCCTGCGGGACTATCCGTACTTTCTCTAGGTTACGAGTGTAATAATGTAGTGGTCGTCGACGTCATAGGCATAGCGGTAAATCCTGCTTCGCTCCTATAGATGGTGACTCCACTGGGATTAAGAATCAGCCCCGAAAAATACCTTTTAGTATTTATGGTAAAATTGAGGAGAACCATGACTTGACTCGGGGCAACATCGTCACCTCTCTCTTCATCTTTTGCATACCCTTTTTAACCCAAATGGCATTGCATATCGAGAAATCGCTTTCAATCGAGGCAACAGATTGGTATGTACTGATAACCATCACTTATTGGCATATACCATTTGGTATTAAGATGCATTCACTTGGATGAAGAACCCTTGAGTGGGGAAACTTATTTGTGGAAAATCTCTTATATCCTTTTGTATAAAAAAAGTGTGTTCAATCAGTTGATTGGACCCTTGTAATTCCTTGCTCCAGCAAATCGGCTTCTGTCTCCAGCCACTTCGTCTGAGGAATCCATCACATAAATCGTCGTCTCCAGCACGGAATCGTCGTCATGGGTTTTGAGTTCACTTTGTCAGTGGTTTATTTTTTCCATTATTTCTTTGCTCCAGCATTTTACCATCTGTCTCCAGCACTTGGTCGTCGTCTCCAGCACATCATCGGTGGAAATTCAGCACTTCATCAGCGGAAATCCAGCACTTCGCCGGTCTGTCTCCAGCACTTCGTCAGAGGAAATCCATGACATAAATCGTCGTCTCCAGCACGTGAGTTCACTTTTCATTATTTAGGGTTTCGTTTCAATTTGGATCCCGAATGTGGGATAAAATCTTGTGCTTAATTGCTGAGAAGTGAGTGAATTTGTTGAAATTGTTTTTTTTTTTTTTTGGAGCCAACATTTAACATGAATGCTTTAGAAGCTGGCCTTTTCATTTGATCCAGTGGTTGATATTTTTCAAGTTGAAAGAGTAAGTTAGTGGGGAAAATTAGGGCAAAGGTTGAGTTCACATGTTTGTGTCTGTGGATAGTGCAAAATTACTGTACAAATTACTACTTTGATCATCAATATGGATGTCAATTTGTAGGACATTATATTTTTAGTTGAACAGATCATAATCTCATAGCTACATGACTAAAAACCGATCCAATTTGTGAAAGAGTAGTTATGCTATAAAAGGAGTTTTCGCTCTTTTATAAGTTGGGGTCTGTTATATGCCTGAGACTTTTTTTCCTTATAAAAGACAGGTGATTTGGATGTGTCATAATTCTAACCAATTTTTTTTTTGTTAACTTGCATATTTGAATTTTGATATTTATAAACATTACAATTTGCAATGTTGATTGTTCAATTTCCACATTGATTGTTCTATTGGGATTGTGAATAGTTTTGTGCTATGCATTTAAAGAACAATATATATCTGCAATTCACACAAAACAGATGATACATCTGCTACATGCATCTTAGATTAGAATCAGGGGATTTGTGGAGCATAGTGCAAATTTTTAACAGTGGCAGAAGAGTAGTATGAAATGTGGCACAAACATTCGAATGCAGCTAAGAAATCTGTAGATGTTCTTTTTTTAGCTTCCGGCTCCACAAATGAACAATTTGAACAAAAATTGAGTGATGTCCTATTGATGTAAAGATAATTTCTGCAGGAATTATGATCAGTGTTGGTCTTTCTCACCAATCACTGCAATGAAAAGTGACTCATGTGCCCGAGATGAAGTGTTGTATCTCGTATCTTCGACGTCGAAGTACTGGATAAAGTGAATCGCTGACGACCAAGTGATGGACAAAGTGAACCGCCGACAACAGTGAACTCACGTGCCCGAGATGACGATTTCGTGCTGGAGATGACTGTTGGAGCAAGGAATTGCAATTTGTTGAAATGTTTGAATGGGCGTTTCGGAAAGTGGGCAAGTCAAACCTTGGTAAATTTTTTTTACCCAAAACGCAAGCCTTTTATCGTTCTGGACAAAAAGGAGTATAACTATCAGTACGAATATCATTTATGTTATCATTAATATGTTTAAAATTGGTTTTGTAGCCTCTTTCTATTATTATTTCCAAAAATAAATCAATTTTTACTAATAAAAGAATTTTTTTTTCTAAATTTTTCTTTTATACTTTTTTTTTAAAATTCTATAATATTTTTACAATCAGTTTGAATAATAAAAGAATCATTTTGTATATATAAATGAAAAGAATTTGAGGAATTAATAATTCCTAAAACTTCTAACAATATATTAGACTTTCTACTTTCCGATTCTATAAATTTACCACTTGTGTACATAATTATTTCTTCTTCGATTTCAGGGCTTTGCTTTTAAGGTTTTTAAATAATATACAAGCCCAACCTCTGGATTATCTTATAGTATTTGTCTATTGGTAATGCTATTAGACCTAAATTTTTAAGAATTTGCTTAATCTTTTGTAGTAACTTAATATTTTCACTATCAAAATATTGATGTCTATTTTTACTTAATTTATTATATAAAGATCTAACTGACTCTTCATCCAATTTGATTTGCCAAAATCCACTAACAATCAAATTTAGAAAAATAATTTGAATTTTATATTTTTTTTTTTTTTTTTTTTTTTTTTTTTTTTTTTTTTTTTTTTTGAAATCGTTGGAAACCCCGCCACCAAACCACCCATTCTGGGCCGCGGCGCAGGTAAAAA